>CM075454.1:2964014-3069014 GCA_037832335.1 Carallia pectinifolia | reverse complement strand
ACTCGCAGACAACACCTCGTGGTGCGACGGGGTTCGTGCATGATGAGGCTCTCACCGTCTCTGGCGCCCCCTTCTAGGGGACTTGGGCCTGGTCCGTCGCTAAGGACGCTTCTCCAGACTACAATTCGAACGCTAGGGCCACCCGATTCTTAAGCTGGACTGTTCCCAATTTGCTCGCCGTTACTAAGGGAATCCTCGTAAGTTTATTTTCCTCCGCTTAGTGATATGCTTAAACTCAGCGAGTGATCCTGCCTGACCTGTGGTTGAGAACCCTGGCACAGTGTCGTGCAACCGCATGTCGTTCTAAACTCTGACGAACCTGAACCTTTCTCGCATTGCGAGGCGAACGTCGTCAGGGAAATGGTTTTTGGGCCAACCGCGATGTCAGACCGACCCACGGGAGGCCATCTTCCACCACTGAACGCAACCCCATCAATTCAGGGGTGGGGTAGGTAATATTGTGTGACACCCAGGAAGGGACGTAGTCAACGCCAGTTGATGACTCGCGCTTACTAGGAATTCCTCGTTGAAGACCAACAATTACAATGATCTATCCCCATCACGATGATATTTCAAAGATTACCCGGGCTTGTTGACCAAGGCTATAGACTCTTTGAATACATTAGTGTAGAGCGCGTGCGGCCCAGAACATCTAAGGGCATCACAGACCTGTTATTGCCTCAAACTTCCTTGGTCTAGAAGGCCATAGTCCCTCTTGCAAACATGCCCAGCACATGCCCATTCAACGAGTCGGTGCAAGTTGCCAGTAATCCATTCCTTGGCCGTTTTCAAGCTCTTTTCGGTGGCTAAAGCCTTGGCTGATCTTCCCATCACCTTGCTTGTTGACATGGCTAGCCCATGTCTATGTCCATGTCCATGCCCATTCAATGAGTAGGTGTAATGTGCCAACAACTTTATTATGCTCTTCGCTCGAGAGTCTAACACCTAACCTCTCTAGTACTCGGTGCAAGCATGCTGGTAGGGGTTCCTCATTGCGAGCCTCCGCAAACACCCGATGCAACTATCAAGCATATTGTGTAGGGCTCAACTTAGAGATTTCCAAGTCCGAATGCTAGCCTCCTAGCCAGCTCAAGAAAAGTTGGAATAGTGATATGAGGGGAGAGGGTGGGACGAATCGAAGCGACAAAGGGCTGAATCTCAGTGGATCATGGCAGTAAGGCCACTCTGCCACTTACAGTAGCCTGTGGCATATTTAAGTCGTTTGCAAAGGATTCTGCCGGTCAATCAGTAGAAATTATAATTCAAGGCGGCAACCGCAACTCGTCCACTGCGGGTGCTTCACCCATGACACGTGCCTTTAGTGGCCATAAGGCTCCTACTGTGGGTCGGCAGTCAAATGACGGGTGCATGCGTCGCTTCTATCCCAGGCTCTAACTTAGAGGCATTCAATGATAATTTAGCGCATGGTAACTTCGTACCACAAGCTTTTCAAACAAGCATGATGACCAACTGTGCAAATCAATGGTTCTTATCGTACTAGGTTGGATTACTACTACGATGTCATCATTAGTAGGGTAAAACTAACCTGTCTCACGATAATCTAAACCCATCCCATGTTCCATATTAGTGGGTGAACAATACAACACTCGGTGAATTCTGATTCACAATGATAGGAAGTGCAGACATCAAAGGATCATAAAGCAACATCGGTAAGAACACTTGACTACTACAAGCCAATTATCCTGTGGTAACTTTTCTGACACCTCTAGCTTCAAATTTTGAAGGTCTAAAGGATCAATAGGCCACGCTTTCACGATTTGTATTTGTATTGGAAATCAGAATCAAACGAGCTTTTACCCTTCTGTTCCACACGAGATTTCTGTTCTTATTGAGCTGATCATAGGACACCTGTGTTATCTTTTAATGGAAGTGTTGTCCCAGCCAAACTATCTACCTGACAATGTCTTTCACTCGGATCAGCCCGTCGAACAGCGTTCGCTCCAAAAAGAAGGGGAATGCCTCGCCTCTGATTTACATAATAAGTAAATAACGTTAAAAGTAGTCGTATTTCAGTTTTGCCAGGGGACCGGCTCCCACTTATCTTACACCTCTCAAGTCGTTTCACAAATTTAGACTAGAGTCAAGCTCAACAAGGTCTTCTTTCCCCACTAATTCCACAAAGCCCATTCCCTTGGCTGTGGTTTTGCTGGATAGTAGACAGGGACAGTGGGAATCTCATTATAGTTACTCTCACGAGGCATTTGGGTACCTTAAGAGAGTCATAGTTACTCCCACCATTTACCCGCGCTTGGTTCAAAGCACTGGGCAGAAATCACATTGCGTTAGCATTCGGAGGGACCATCGCAATGCTTTGTTTTAATTAAACAGTCAGATTCCCCTTATCAGAACTAGCTTTGAGTCGACTGTTCGACGCCCAGGGAAGGCCCCAAAGTGGCCGTTCCCAGACCCTCACCCGGTTGTCAAACGAAGACCAGCTCTCGTCGCAGGAGCAGCTTGAGCAGTCTACTGACAATCGATGGGCTCTGGGTTGGTACCCTCGAGCCCAGTCCTCAGAGCCAATCCTTTTCTTAAGGTAACGGATCTATTTTGCCGACTTCCCTTGCCTACATTGTTCCATTGACCAGAGGCTGTTCGCCCTGGAGACCAAATGCAGTTATGAGTATGACTAGGCGTGGTAGGCACTCGGTCCTCTGGATTTTCAAAAGCCATTGGCGGTCACCGGACACCGCGAGATGTGCAATGTTTTTCTAGCCACTGGACCCTACCTCTGACTAAGTCGTTTCTAGGGTGGGCAGGCTGTTAAACAGAAAAGAAAACTCTTCCGGAGGCCGTCGTCGATGTCTTCAGACTCATTAATGTTGTCGTAAGCTGCCACATCCCAATGCAAGAAATTTTAACTTGATTCCCTTTCAAAGCTCACACTTGGAAGTGCTATCGGATGGGTTTTCTTGGTCTTTTAGGATCGACTAACCCATGTTAGGGCGAGCGATGTGTCCACGATTGCAAAAGCGACGTCTCCTTGGGTGTTTCAAGGGCTTGGGCTTGGGACACCCCAGCAATCCGACTTCGTCCATGCCTCGAGCCCATCAGCCAACCGGCTCTTCCCGTTCTGTATCCGAATAAGGCGCATCGCCGATCGCCATCTGTTTCCCTCCCGACAATTTTGAGCACTCTTTGACTCTCTTTTCAAAGCCCTTTTGATCTTTCCCTCGCGATACTTGTTTGCTATTAGTCTCTCACCCATATTTGGTCTTGGACGGAGTTTACCGCCCGATTGGGGCTACTTTCCCAAACAACCATACTCATAGACAGCGGCTCGTGGTACGACAGGGTCTGGGAACAAGGGGGCTCTCACCCTCTCTAGCGCCCACTTCCAGGGTACTTGGTCCCAATCCATTGCTAAGGACGCTTCTCCATACTACAATTAAAATGTCGGGGGTGTCTGATTCTCAAGCTGGGCTATTCTGGGTTTGCTCATCATTACTAAGGGAATCCTCATAAGTTTCTTTTCCTTGACTTATTGATATGATTAAACTCAGTAGGTGATCCCACCTAACTTGGGGTCACGATGTGAGAAATGGTCAAGTTCATCAAAGTTTTAAGCGACGACACGACCACATGACATTGTGCGAGGGTCTCTCAATCACTGTTTTCGAGGTGAACATTGTCAGGGACATGGTTTTTTCGGCAACCGAGATACCAAGCATAGACGAGGCCGTGGAAAGCGCAACCCCATCTATTTGCGGGTCGGGTGGGCAATGTTGTGTGACACCTGGGCAGACGTGCCCCTGGCCAGAAGGCTTCGAGTACAACTTACATTCAAAGACTTGATGATTCACGAGATTCTACAATTCACACCAAGTATCGAATTTCGTTACGTGCTTCATCGATGCGGGAGCTCAGACATTCATTTGCCGAGAGTCATTTTGATTCTCATTATAGAGGTGCAATGCCCCGCCTACACTCCGTTCCTGGAGTGACGAGGCATTGCCTTTCAATTTTTGATTTCCATGTCATGACCTACGCTGAGGTTTTGTTGTTCGTTCCGTGAGGGTGACCGACGAGCTATTGGCGTCACGACAAACACTGCAGCATGCGGGTGCCCATGGACCGACGCACGCCCTGCGTTATGTGATGTTAACTTGTTCATGGGTCGTTCTGTTGGGTAGAGGCTTTGACAATGATCCTTCCGTAGGTTCACCTATATAAACCTCGTTACCACTTCTCCTTCCGCTAAATAATAAGGTTTAGTGGACTTCTTGCGACGTCATCAGTGGCAAAAACAGCGAACCGTCCACGTCGCCGCGATCCGAACACTTAACTAGACTATTCAATCAGTAAGAGCAATAGGTAGAGTGTACAAAGGGTAGGGACATAGTCAACACGAGCTGATGACTCACACTTACTAGGAATTCCTCGTTAAAGACCAACAATTGCAATGATCCATCCCCATCAAGATGAAATTTCAAAGATTACCCAGGCCTATCGGCAAAGGATATAGACTCATTGAATATATCTGCGTATCACGCTTGTGGTCCAAAACATCTAAGGGCATCACAGACTTGCTATTACCTAAAACTTCTTTGGCCTAGAAGGCCATAGTCCCTCTATGAAGCTAGCCACAGAGGATCACCTCTGCCTAGCTAGTTAGCAGGCTGAGGTCTCATTCGTTAATTAAATTACCCAGACAAATTGCTCCACCAACTAAGAACGGCCATTCACCACCACCCATAGAATAAAAAAAAAGCACTTAGTCTGTCAATCCTTACTATATCTGGACCAGATAAGTTTCCCCCTGTTGTGTCAAATTAAGCCGTAGACTCCACTCGTAGTAGTGCCCTTCTGTCAATTCTTTTAAGTTTTAGCCTTGCGACCATACTCCCCCCGAAAGCCAAAGACTTTGATTTTTGATAAGGTGCCGGCAGAGTCCGAAAAGCAGCTACTACCGATCCTTGGTCAGCATCGCTTATGGTTGAGACTAAGACGGTATCGATCATTTTTAAGCCCCCAAACTTCGTTCTTGATTAATAAAAACATCCTTGGCAAACACTTTTGCAGTTGATTGTCTTTCATAAATCCATGAATTTCACCTCTGACTTTGAAATACGAATGCCCACAACTGTCCCTGTTAATCATTACTCCGATCCCAAAGGCCAACACAATATGATCAAAATCCTATGATGTTATCCCATACTAATGTATCCAAAGCATAGGCTTGCTTTGAGCACTCTATTTTCTTCAAAGTAACAGCACTTGAGGCATGACCTGGCCAATTAAGGCCAAGAGCGCATCGCCGGTAGAAGGGATGAGGCGAAAGGTGAACACCACAGGCAGACTGATCAACTCATCCCAAGGTCCAACTACGAGCTTTTTAATTGGAACAACTTAAATAGACGCTATTGGAACTGGAATTACCATGGTTGCTGGCACCAGGCTTGACCTCCATCCGATCTTCGTTAAAGGATTTAGATTGTATTCATTCCAATTACTAGACTCACAAGAGCTCAGTATTGTTATTTATTGTCAACACCTCCTCGTGTCAGGATGGGGTAATTTGTGCACCTGCTACCTTCCTTAGATTTCGTACCCGTTTGTTAGGCCCCCTCTCTATAATCGAACACTAATTCTCCGTTACTCGTTATCACCACAGTAGGTGCTAGTCCCTTGAACACTTAGCATGATAGAGTTGGTGGCACCTTTTGCCAATTCCCAGCATTGGACTTTGTGGTGGCTGGGCACTTCTTGAGGCAAGGTGAAAGTTGAGAGGGTTCTACGTAGGCACGGGCCTACGTGTTGGTCCCAAGGTGGACCAAGGCATGGATTGGGCTACAGATTCGTGGGCTCCATCCAATGGGTCATGGGCATGGGCCAAGAGGCCCAAAAACACAAGAATGAGTCTTGGCCAAGTTTGCATGGCAGTACATGGCACCGAGTTTCTTGTGACGTGTGGAACGTGGGGACGTGCGAGTATGGCTCTATCTTGTTGGCAAAGCATCGTGATAATGCTCATTAGATCTTGCATGGGTAAGGATCGTCGGTAGATAAGGTTTTATTGAGATCAAGTGATGGATGATCATGGGAGATAAGGCTAATCAAGATCGAGTTGTGGATAAGATCGTGGGAAGATTATCAGCGATGATAGAGATCATGGGGAGATAACGTTTATCTCCAAGCCCTATATAGTTGGGGACGTCAAACCTTATGGGTTGTCAATTGTACTCAGTGAGAGAGAAATCACTTAGAGAGAAAGAGTGAAACACTATCGAGAGTTCAGTGATTTATTCCTTTGTATTACTTTGACTTAAAATAATAAAGGTTGGGAAAGGTTCTTGCATGGTCTTCTATTTCTTTTGAGTGTGCAAGTTGTGTGCTTGTTATAAAGTTCCATTGTACAATCCTTGTTTGTGCGATTGGCTGAGACTAAGTGCGACTTAGTGCCATCACAAGGCAAAAATTCGAGTGAGAAATTTATCCCTGTGATAGCTATCAGAGGATAAAGGTTTGACTAATGGCAGGTGGTTTGGGTCTTGATGCAGCTCGTGTCTGAATAGCCAAGCTTTTTGAGATACTTGGCGATCTTTCAGAGGATCCAAATTTCACCATGTTCTAAAATTTGATGCTCCATGAGAAGTATATAATCGATCTACAGCGACAATATGAGGTGGTGGCCTCTTCAAAAACAGCTTTTTGGCTTGATGAGATGGTTGTAGAAATAGCCATCCTCAAAGATGACAAGAATGTCAATCTAACCAGCGTGTATCTAGCCAAGGACACCAAGCTGTGGTGGCAGACTCAATTGGATGACAATGGAAGTGCAGGCAAGTCTAAGATCGAGATGTGGGAGAGACTAAAAAAGGAGTTGAATGACAAGTTTTTGTCTTGTAATGCGTCATGGGTTGCGAGGGAGTCCCTAAAGAAGGCAAGTTGTGAAGGACCTACATTCTGAAATGGTAGTGGCTAATGGTTTTGTTGATTTTTGGATTAACAAGTCCTCTGATTTAGATGCTGGCAAGCAGCCCAAGGATAAGGCCAAAAAGAAGAAGGAGGCAAAAGGGGCAAGTATAATGGTGGCGGCAAGGATAAAGGCACAGTCGTCTACCAAAAACAAGATAAAGGCAAGTCTAACTTTGGTTGTTTCGTCTATAATGGACCACACAAGGCCAAAGAGTGTCCAACGAGGGAGAAGTTAAGTGCCATAGTTGCTGAGGAGAGTGGCAGAAGCAGCATCTCAAATGATGTTGGCTCCTCTCGGGTCAATTCTCTTTAGTTGGTGAGTGCTGTGCAAGCTGGACATGCCCCATAATTCAGTCGGATGTATGTGAAGATTGGGCTCAGTAATAAGGAGTTGATGGCAATGGATGACACGGGTGCTACTCACAACTTCGTTGCTAAGAGGATGGTGGAATCATTGGGTCTAAAAGTCACCAAAACTAGAAGTTGAATGAAGGCAGTCAACTTAGCAACTCGGGAGGTGCTTAGCATGGCATTAGGTATGGAGGTAACTATTGGTACTTAGTTTGGTAAACTTAACTTCACTATGGTGCCTTTAGATGATTTTGATATAATACTGGAGTTGATTTCTTTGTGAGTGCAAAAGTTGCTCTGTTGGCTCACTCGGGTGGTCTCATGAGCATGCATAAGGATCATCCATGTTATGTTTCTGAAATATTTACTCCCTCTTCCAGTATTGGTGGGAAGTCGGGTAGTATGCTATTAGCTATGAAGGTGGAGTATGGTCTGAAAAAGGGAGCAATCACCTACCTTGTAGCTTTGATGGAGATCAAAGAAGGCATTGTTGTGGAGGTGGCTAAAAGTGTTGTAGATCTGTTGGGTGAGTTCAATGATGTGATGCCTCTCGAACTCCCCAAGTGTCTTATCCTGAGGTGTGCCACTGACCACAAGATCAATTCGGTGCCTGGTTCCAAACCACCAGCACAAGCTCCATACCACATGAGTCTGCTAGAGTTAGTAGAACTAAGGAAGCAGTTGACGGAGTTGCTGGATGTACGCCTAATTCAGCCCTCCAAAGAGCCATATGGTGCCCTAGTATTGTTTTAGACGAAACACAATGGCTCCCTACAGATGTGTGTAGATTATAGGGCATTAAACAAAGTAACAGTGAAGAACAAGTATTTTATTCCATTGATTGCTGACTTGTTTGATAGACTGGTCAGAGCCTCATATTTCACCAAGCTGGATATGCGGTCTGGATATTAGTAGGACAAAATTACTAAAGGAGATGAAGGGAAAATGACATGCATCACTTACTATAGCTCTTACAAATTCCTAGTGATGTCATTCGGTTAGCTAATGCCCTTGCTACTTTCTGTAATTTGATGAATCATGTATTTCATGACTTTATCGATCATTTTGTGGTCATTTGTCTTGATGATATTATTGTATATAGTGAGTCCCTAGAGGATCACTTGTCCCACCTGAGGTTGGTGTTGTCTAGGTTGAGAGAGTACCAATTATATGTAAAGAAAAAAAAGTGTGAGTTTGCTCAGTGACAGATTGTGTTCTTGGGGTATAGGGCAAGTCAAGGGCACGTAAAAATGGATCAGAGAAAAGTCCAGGCAATAGTGGAGTGGTAACCCCCTACAAAAGTGTTGGAGTTGAGGTCATTTCTTGACTTGTCTAACTACTACAGGAAGTTCGTGCAGGGTTACTCCAAAAAGGTGGCCCCATCAATAGACTTGCTAAAAAGGGTATACCATAGAGGTGGACCACAGATTGTTAGGAAGCCTTTGACAAGTTGAAGGTAGCAGTGTCCACAGAGTTGGTCCTGAGGCTGCCAGACTTTGAGTTGCCTTTTTTTGTACTGATTGACGTCCCAGAAAAAGCAATTGGAGGGGTGTTGGTGCAAAAAACCACCCTATTGCCTAAGAGAGCTAGAAACTCAATAAAGCAGAGCAGTAGTACTTGGCTCATAAGAAGGAAATGCTTGTAGTGGTGCATTGTCTTTGCACTTTGAGGATTTACTTGCTGGGTACTAGGTTCATGGTTTAAACCGACAATGTGCAAACACATTCTTTCACACTCAAAAAAAGCTTTCTGCACGATAACCTCAATGGTAGGAGTTCTTGTTTGAGTATGATTTCACATGGGTAAGGATGGGCGACGGGTAGTGTGTACAAAGGGCAGGATTGTAGTCAACACGACCTTATATCTCACACTTACTAGGAATTCCTCAATGAAGAGCAACAATTGTAATGATCTATCCCTATCATGACGAAATTTCAAAGATTACCCAGGCCTGTCGGCCAAGGCTATGGACCAATTAAATACATCAGTGTAGCACTCTGGCGGCTTAGAAAATCTAAGGGCATCATAGACCTGTTATTGCCTCAAACTTCCTTGGCTTAGAAAGCCATAGTCCCTCTAAGAAGCTGGCCACAGAGGATCACCTCTGCATAGATAGTTAGCAGGCTGAGGTCTTGCTCGTTAACATAATTAACCAGACAAATCGCTCCACCAACTAAGAATGGCCATGCCCCACCACCCATAGAATCAAAAAAGAGCTCTCAATCTGTCAATTCTTACTATGTCTAGACCTGGTAAGTTTCCCCGTGTCAAGTCAAATTAAGCCGTAGGCTCCATTCCTGGTGGTGCCCTTCTGTCAATTCCTCTAAGTTACAGCCTTGCGACCATACTCCCCTCGGAACCCAAAGACTTTGATTTCTCATAAGGCACCGATGGAGTCCTAAAAGCAACTTCTACCAATCCTTATTTGGCATCGTTTATGGTTGAGACTATAATGGTATTTGATCATGTTTGACCCCCCAACTTTCATTCTTGATTAATGAAAACATCCTTGGAAAATGCTTTCGCAGTTGTTTGTCTTTCATAAATCCAAGAATTTCACCTCTGACTATGAAATACGAATGCCCCGACTATCCCTGTGAATCATTACTCTGATCCTGAAGGCCAAAACAATTGGATGAAAATCCTATGATGTTATCCCATGCTAATGTATCTTGAGCACTCTAATTTCTTCAAAGTAACAGCACCGGAGGCACAACAAAGCCAATTAAGGCCAGAAGCGCATTGCCGATAGAAGGGACGAGGTAAAAGGTGCACACCAAAAGGCAGACCTATCGACCCATCCCAAGGTCCAACTACGAGCTTTTCAACTGCAACAACTTAAATATATGCTATTGGAGTTAGAATTACCGCAACTGCAGGCACTAGACTTGCCCTCCAATGGATCCTTGTTAAGGGATTTAGATTGTACTCCTTTTTGGAATTGAACCCTAATTCCCACTACTTGTCGCCACTATGGTAGGTGTCACAAGGCTAATTTTCTCACTCAAAATTTTGCCTTATGATGGCACTAAGTCACACTTAGTCTCAGCCAACTGCACACACAAGGATTTCACAATGGAACTTTGTAAGTAGGCACACAACTCACAAACTCAAAAGAGACACAAAAGCATATACGGGAAGCTTTCCCAACCTTTATTACTTTAACTTAAAGTAATACAAAGGAACAGCCACTGAACTCTCGACAGTGTTTCACTCTTTCTTGCTCAATGATTTCTCTCTGACTGAGTACAAATGATAAACCCATAGGGTCTATATATAGCTGACACCCCTAGCTATCAAGGGCTTGGAGATAAATATTATCCCCCCATGATCTCTATCATGGTTGGTCATCCTCATCTTCCCATGATCTTATCCATGACTTGATCTTGATAAGCCTTATCTCCCACGATCATCCATCACTTGATCTCGATAAGCCTTATCTACCCACGATCCGTCGCGATGCGCGATTGGATGAGCATTATCCCAGTGCTCGGCCTACTGGATTAAGCCACACTCACATGTCCCCCTGTTCTACACGTCGTAGGAGAGTCGATGCCATGCAATGCCATGCAGACTTGGCCAAGACCCAGTCTCATGTTTTGGGCTTCTTGGCCCAAGCCCATAGCCCATCTGATGGAGGCCACGAACATGTAGCCTGCCATATTTTGTCCAGCCCCAACCTTGGTCCACACTAGGACCCACATGTAGGCTCTTGCCTATGCTAACCCTCTCAGCTTTCATCTTGCCTCAAGGAGTGCCCAGCTACTCCAAAATCCAAAGCTAAGAATTGGTGCATGGTGCCACTAACTCCAGCATGCTAAGTGTTCAAGGGACTAACAAACCACCCCCACTTGTTGAAGCCAATATCCTCATTGGTAGGGTTGAAAGGTAGTTTTCCACCTGCTTCTCAAACTAGCATAGAGTCACATCTTTTTCCTAGCTTACCTCATTGTCTGGGGCATTCTTCCACTTCACCAAGTAGTCAAACCACCTGTTCTTCTTACTTTGCCTATGCATTCGGTGGTCCAGGATTCTCTCCACTTCACGTTGGAACTCAGTTCTGGTTGGAGGCGGTGCATGCCGAGCTTGTTTCCTTGAAGGCTCATTGCCCGCTTCCTCGTAGAAGGGCTTCAAGAAGCTTATATGGAAGGTTGGATATACCTTCGATCTTTTTGGAAATTGCAACTTGTATGCAACATTGCCAACTTTCTTCTCCACTGTCAAGGGACCGTCATACTTTGGAACCAGCCCCCGATGCACTGACTTGCTGTTGATCTCCTTCCAAATTTGGGGAGTAAGTTTATATTCGAGCGAGCAAGGAGTATACTTTTTTTGTTCAACTTTTCGCCTTTTATCCTCCTGCAGGCAAGAAGTCTACTTTTGTTATTGTTGCCGTCTCGCCTTTTTTACTCGATCTGGCAAGGAGTACACTTTTGTTGTTGTACTTGTCGCCTTTTATACTCTTGCGGGCAAGGAGCCTGCTTTTGTTGTTGTTGCTGTCTTGCCTTTTATGCTCGTGCGGGCTAGGTGTCTGCTTTGATGTTGTTGTCGTCTCGCTTTTTATTCTCATGCAGGCAAAGAGCATACTTTTGCTGTTGTACTTTTCACCTTTCATACTCTTACGGGCAAGGAGTCTGATTTTGTTGTTGTTGTCGTCTTGCCTTTTATACTTGTGTAGGCAGGGAGTCTGGTTTTGTTGTTGCTATCGTCTTGCCATTTATACTTGTTCAGGTAAGGACTGTACTCTTGTTGTTGTACAATTTGCTTTTTATACTCTTGCGGGCAAGGAGTCTACTTTTACTGTTGTTACAGTCTCGCCTTTTATGCTTATGTGGGCAAGGGGTCTGGTTTTGATGTTGTTACCATCTCGCCTTTTATACTCATGCAGGCAAGGTGTATCCTTTGCTATTGCTATGTCGCCTTGTCTACTCAAGCTGGCAGCGAGTATGCTTTTCTTGTTGTTGCTATCTTGCCTTTTATACTCGTACGAGCGACGAGTCTGGTTTTGTTGTTGTTGCCATATTGCCATTTATTCTCCTGCGAGCAAGCAGCATGCTTTGTTACTGTCGTCTCGCCGTTCATACTATTGTCGGTAAGGAGTCTATGTTTGTTGTTGTTGCTGTCTAGGCTTTTAACTCGTGCAGGCTAGGAGTCTATTTTACTGTAGTCACTGTCTCTCCTTTTATACTTGTGCAAGCAAGTAGTATACCTTTGTTGTTGTACTTTTTGCCTTTTACACTCTTGCGGGCAAGGAGCCTACTTTTGCTGGTGTTGCTATCTCGACTTTCATGTTTGTGCGAGTAAGGAGTCAGATATTATTGTTGTACCTGTCGCCTTCTTTACTCTTGCGAGCAAAGAGTCTATTTATACTGTTGTTGCCATCTCGCATTTTATTCTTGTGCGGGTTAAGAGTCTGGTTTGCTTTTGTTGTCGTCTCACCTTTTGTACATCATGCTGGTAAGGAGTATGCTTTTGTTGTTGGTACCATGTCTCCTTTTATTCTTGTACCGTCTCGTCTTTTATACTCTTGCTGGCAAGGAGTCTGGTTTTGTTGTTGTTGCTGTCTTGCCTTTTATTCTTGTACAGGTAAGGTACATGCTCTATTGTTGCTTTCTCACCTTTTATTCTCTTGCGGGTAAGGAGTATGCTTCACTGTTGTCGTCTCCCCTTTTGTACTCATGTGTGCAAGGAGTATGATTTTGTTGTTGTTGCCATCTCGCTTTTTATACTCGCATGGGCAAGGGATCTGCTTCAGTTGTAGTTGTCCTCTCGCCTTTTATACTCAATCAGGTGAGGAGTATACTTTTGTTGTTGTACTTATCATCTTTTATACTTTTGTAGGCAAGGAGTTCGCTTTTGTTGTTGTTGCCATCTTGTCTTTTATACTCTTGCAAGCTTGGTGTTTGCTTTGCTGTTGTTGCCGTCTCACCTTTTATACTCGTACGAGCAAAGAGTGTACTTTTATTGTTGTACCTTTTGCCTTTTATACTCTTACGGGCAAAAAGTCTACTTTTGTTGTTATTGCTATCTCGCCTTTTATGCCCTTGCAGGCAGGAAGTTTAGATTTGTTGTTGTTATCATCTTGCCTTTTATACTTGTGCAGGCAAGAGCGTACTTTTGTTGTTATACTTCTTGCAGGCAGGGAGTCTGCTTTCGTTGTTGTTGCTGTCTCGCCTTTATACTCATGCGGGTCAGGAGTATGCTTTACTATTGCCATGTCGCCTTTTATACTCATGTTGGCAGCAAGTATGCTTTTATTGTCGTTGTAGTCTCGCCTTTTATACTCCTGCGGTTAAGGAGTATGCTTTACTGTTGTCGTGTCGCCTTTTATACTCATGTTGGCAGCAAGAATGCTTTTATTGTTGTTGTAGTCTCGCTTTTATAATCGTACGGGTAGGGAGCTTGGTTTTGTTGTTGTTAATGTGCAGCTTTTCATTCTTGTGTGGGCAAGCAGCATGCTTTGTTGTTGCCGTCATGCCGTTTATGCTGGTGCGGGAAAAGAGTATGCTTTGTTGTTGCTATCTCATCTTTTATACTCATGTGGGCAAAGAGTCTGCTTTTGTTGTTGGTGCCGTTTAGCCCTTCCATTTGTGCAGGCTGAGAGTCTGTTTTGCTGTGGTTACTGTCTCTCCTTTTCTAATCATGCAGGCAAGGAGTATACTTTACTTGTTTTACTTTTCGCCTTTTATGCTCTTGCAGGCAAGGAGTCTACTTTTGCTGCTGCTGCCGTCTCGACTTTTATGCTCGTACAGACAAAGAGTCTGGTTTTGTTGTTGTACTTGTCACCTTTTTTACTCTTGCAGGGCAAAGAGTCTGATTTTATTGTTGCTGTTGTCTAGCCTTTTGCACTCATGTAGTTTATGCTATTGTTCCCGTCTCACCTTTGATACTTATATGGGCATTAAGTATGCTTTTGTTGTTGGACTTTTACCTTCTATACTATTGCGGCGAACGAGTCTGCTTTAGTTGTTGTTGCTGTATCGCTTTTTATACTCGTGCTGGCAAGGATACTAGTTTTGTTGTTGTTACCGACTCGCCTTTTATACTCATGGGGGCAAAGACTAAGCTTTGCTAATGTTGTCTCACCTTTTATACTCGTGCATGTAAGGAGCATGCTTTGTTGTTGCTGCCTCGCCTTTTATGCTCTTGCGGGCAAGGAGTATGCTTTGCTATTACCGTCTCGCCTTTTATACTTGTGCATGCAAGGAGTATGCATTTATTGTTGTTGTTGTCTCGCCTTTTACACTCGCACTACTAAAGAGTCTACTTTTGTTGCAGTTGTCATCTCGCCTTTTATAGTCGTACAGGTAAGGTGCATGCTTTACTGTTGTCGTCTCACCTTTTATACTTGTGCGAGCAAGGAGTATGCAGTTGTTGTTGCTGTCTCACCTTTTATACTTATGTCCTCGTGCAGGCAAGTAGTCTAGCTTTGTCGTTGTCATTTTCTTGACTTGTATGCTCGTGCAGGCAAGGAGAATGCTTTTCTTGTTGTTAGCAATTTGCCTTTAATACTCATTTGGGCGAGGAGTCTGGTTTTGTTATAGTTGTCATCTCGCCTTTATATGAGTGTGGGCAAGGGGTATGCTTTGCTGTTGCCATCTTGCCTTTTATACTCATACAAGCAAGAAGTATGCTTTGTTGTTGTAGCCATCTCACCTTTTATACTCGTTCGGGCAAGGGGTCTAGTTTTATGCTCTTATGAGCTAGGAGTATGCTTTGTTGTTGTTGCCGTCTCACCTTGTGTACTCGTGCATGGAAGGAGTATGCTTTTGTTGTTGTTGCTATCTTGCCTTTTATGCTCGTACGGACAAGGAGTCTGATTTTGGCATAGTCATCATCTTGCCTTTTATACTCGTGCAAGCAAGAGTAAGCTTTTATTGTTGTTGTCGTCTTTCTCCTTTTATACTCATGCGGGTAAGGAGTCTAGTTTTATTGTTGTTGCCATCTTGCCTTTTATATTCATGCGAGTAAAGAGTATGCTTTGTTGTTGACGTCTCGCTTTTATCCTCGTGCAGGCAAGAAGTCGTCTCTCTTTTTATACTCCTACAGGCAAGGAATATGCTTTTGTTGTTATTGCCTTCTCGCCTTTTGTACTCATACGGGCAAGGAGTCTGGGTTTATTGTTGTTGTTACCTCGCTTTTTATACTCGTCCGGGCAAGCATCATGCTTTGTTATTGCCGTCATCCCTTTTATAGTCATGCGGGTAAGGAGTAGGCCTTGTTGTTACCATCTTACCTTTTATACTCGTGTGGGCATGCATCATGCTTTGTTCTTGTTGTCATCTCGCCTTTTATAGTCGTGCAAGCAAGGAGTATGCTTCGTTATTACCATCTTGCCTTTTATAGTCTGGCAGGCGAGGACTGTACTTTTGTTGCTGTACTTGTCGCCTTTATGCTCTTATGGGCAAGGAGTCTGCTTTTGTTGTTGATGTTGTCTTGCCTTCTACACTTTTGTGGGCAAAGCGTATACTTTTGTTTTTGCACTTTTTGCACTTTACATTACTCTGGGCAAGGAGTCTACGTTTAATACTGTTATCGTCTCACTTTTTATACTCATGTGAGCAAGGAGTCTGGTTTTGTTGTTGTTGTCGTTTTACCTTTTATACTAGGGCTGGTAAAGAGTAAACTTTTGTTGCCATACTTGTCGCATTTTATACTCTTGCAGGCAGGGGGTCTGCTTTTGCTGTTGTTGCCGTCTCGCCTTCTATACTCCTTTGGGGTAGGAGTCTACTTTGCTGACGTTATCGTCCCGCCTTTTATGCTTGTGCAAGCAAGGAGTATGCTTTTCTTGTTGCACTGTTTGCCTTTTATGCTCTTGCGGGTAAGGAGTCTGCTTTAGTTGTTGTTGCTACCTTGCCTTTTACACTCGCGTTGGCAAGGAGTCTGGTTTTGTTGTTGTTGTTGTCTCGCCTTTTATAATCGTGCAGGTAAGGAGTATACCTTACTGCTGCTGTTGCCATCTCGCCTTTTATACTCATGCAGCCAAGTAGTATGCTCTTGTTTTTATTATCGTCTCGCCACTTATAGACGTACAGGCAAGCACTCTTGTTTTGTTGTTGTTGTCGTCTTGCCTTTTATATTCATACGGGCGAGTGGCAGGTATTGTTGTTGCTATCATGCCTTTTATATTCGTGTGGGCAAAGAGTATGCTTTCTTGCTGTCTCTCGCCTTTTGTACTGTTGAAAGGAAGGAGACTAATTTTGTTGTTGTTGTCGTGTCGCCTTTTACACCAGTGCAGGCCATAAGTTTACTTTGCTGTTGTTACTGTCTTGGCATTTGTACTCGTGCGGTCACGAAGCATACTTTTGTTATTGTAGTTTTTGCCTTTTATGCTCTTGTGGGCAAGGAGTCCACCTTTGTTCTTGTAACTGTCGCACCTTTTGTACTCTTGCAAGCTAGAAGTCTGCTTTGCTGTTGTTGTCGTCCCGCCTTGTATACTCGTGCGGGCAAGGGGTATACTATTGTAGTTGCATTTTTCGCGTTTTATACTCTTGCGGGTTAGGAGTTTCGTTTTACTGTTGTTACTGTCTCGCCCTTTTATACTCGTATGGGTAAGGAGTCTGGTTTTGTTGTTGTTGCCATCCCACCTTTTATACTTGTGCGGGCAGGTAGCATCCTTTTGCTATTGCACTTTTCACCTTTTATACTCTTGTAGGCAACAAGTCTTGTCTTATTGTTATTGTCGTCTAGCCTTTTATTTGTACGGGTAAGCAGCATGCTTTGTTGTTGCTGTCTTGCCTTTTTTACTGTTGCGTGTAAGGAGTCTGCTTTTGCTATTGTTGCTATCAATGATATCTTCCCTTTTATTGTGCAGGCAAGGAGTCTGGTTCTGTTATTGTTGTCGTCTGTCTTTTTATACTCATGTGAGAAAGGAATATACTTTGCAGTTGCCGCCTCGCCTTTTATACTCCTGCGGGCAAGGAGAATACTTTGACATTGTTTTCTTGCCTTTCATACTCGTGCAGGTAGGGAGCATGCTTTTGTTGTTATTGTCGTCTCACCCTTTGTAGTCGCACTAGCAAGGACTCCGATTTTATCATTGTTGTCGTCTCGTCTTTTCTGCTATTGTCTCACTCTTTATACTTTTGCGGGGAAGGAGACTGCATTTGTTGTTGTTGTCGTCTCAACTTGTATACTCGTTCGAGCAAGAAGTATACTTTTGTCAGTCTACTTTTTGCCTTTTATACTCTTACGAGCAAGAAGTCTTGTTTCATTGTTGTTGCCATCCAGCCTTTTGTACATGTGCAAGCAAGAAGCATGCTTTATTGTTGTCGTCTCACCATTTATACTCCTGCAGGCAAGGAGGCTGCTTTCGTTGTTGTTGTTGTCTTGCCTTTTATACTTATGCAGAAAAGGAGTCTCGTTTAGTTGTTGTTGCTGTCTCGCCTTTTATACTCACGTGGGCAAAGTGTATGCCTTAATATTGTCGTTTCTTTTTTTATATTTGTGAGGGCAAGGAGCATAAGTTCGTTGTAGTCGTCATCCTGCCTTTTGTACTCGTGCAAGCAATTATTACTATCTCGCCTTTAATATTCACACAAGTAGGGAGTATTCTTTTGTTGTTGTTGCCATCTCGCCTTTTATGCTCATTCAGGCTAGGAGTCGGCCTTGCTATTTTTACCGTCTCGCTTTTTATGCTCTTGTAGGCAAGGAGCCTACTTTTGTTGTGGTTACCGTCTCGCCTTTTCTACACATACGGGCTAGGAGTCTACTTTGTTGTTGTTGCCGCCTTGCCTTTTATGCCTGTGTAGACAAGGAGTTTACTTTTTTTGTTGTACTCTTCATCTTTCCTATTCTTGTGGGCAAGGAGTCTGCATTTGTTGTTGTTGCAGTCTCACCTTTTATGGATTTGCGGGCCAGGAGTCTGTTTTGTTGTTGTAACCGCCTCACTTTTATACCCGTGCAGGGAAGGAGTATACTTGTGTTGTTGTACTTTACAACCTTTATACCTCTGTGGGTCCTAATTTTGTTGTTATTGTCGCGTCTCCTTTTGCACCCGTGCTGGCAATGAACATGCTTTACTGTTGCTGTCTCGCCTTTTATACTCGTCCGACAAGGGGTATGCTTTGTTGTTGCCATCTCGCCTTCTACATTCTTGCAGGCAAGGAGCCTGCTTTTGTTGTTGTTGTCCTCTCGTCTTTTATACTCGTACGGGCTAGTGTCAGTTTTGCTATTGTTACTGTCTCGCCTTTTATGCTCGCACGGGCAAGGAGTATACTTTTATTTTTGTACTTTTTTCCTTTCATATCCTGGCAGGCAAGCAGTCTACTTTTGTTGTTGTTATCATCTCTACTTTTCTACTCATGCAGGAAGGAGTTTGGTTTTGTTGCTATTGCTGTCTTGCCTTTTTTACTTATGTGGGTAAGGAGTATACTTTTGTTGTTGTACTTGTTGCCTTCTATACTCTTGCGAGAAAAGAGCCTGCCTTTATTGTTGTTGTTGTCCCCCCTTTTATGCTTTTGCGGGCAATAAGCCTGCTTTGCTGTTGTTGTTGTCCCGACTTTTATGCTCGTGCGGGCAAGGAGTATGCTTTTATTGTTGTTGTCGCCCCATCTTTTATACCCATACAAGCAAGGAGTCAGCTTTTGTTGTGATTGTTGCCTCCCCTTTTATACTTGTGCAGGTAAGCAGTATGCAGGTAATTGAACCATCTAGTAGCTGGTTCCCTCTGCAATTTCCCTTAGGATAGGTGGAGCTCAATGCGAGTTCTATCGGGTAAAGCCAATGATTAGAGGCATTGGGGGCGCAACGCCCTCGACCTATTCTCAAAGTTTAAATAGGCAGGACGGTATGACTACTCCGTTGAGCCACGGAATCGAGAGCCCCAAGTGGGCCATTTTTCGTAAGCAAAACTGGCGATCTGAGATGAACTGAAAGCCGGGTTATGGTGCCCAACTATGCGCTAACCCTGATCCCACAAAGGTGTCGGTCGATTAAGACAGCAGGACGGTGGTCATGGAAGTCAAAATCCTCTAAGGAGTGTGTAACAACTCCCCTACCGAATCAACTAGCCTCGAAAATGGATAGCGCTAAAGCGCGCGACCCACACCCAGCCGTCGGGGCAAGGGCCAGGCTACGATGAGTAGGAGGGTGCGGCAGTCGCTGAAAAACCCTGGGCGCGAGCTGGGGCAGAGCGGCTGTCAGTGCAGATCTTGGTAGTAGTAGCAAATATTGAAATGAGAACTTTGAAGCCCGAAGAGGGGAAAGGTTCCATGTGAATGGCACTTGCGCATGGGTTAGTCGATCCTAAGAGACGAGGGAAGCCCGTCTGCACGCAAGCTTCAAAAAGGGATCGGGTTAAAATTCCCGAACCGAGAGACGGAGGCTGACGACAACGTTAGGGAGTCTGGAGACGTTGACGAGGGCCTCGGGAAGAGTTACCTTTTCTGTTTAATAGCCTGCCCACCCTGGAAACGACTCAGTTGGAGGTAGGGTCCAGTGGCTGGAATAGCACACCCTTCGGCGGCCCTTGAAAATCCAGTGGACCGAGTGCCTACCGCGCCCTGTCGTACTCATAACCGGATCAGGTCTCCAAGGTGAACAGCCTCTGGTCAATGGAACAATGTAGGCAAGGGAAGTCGGCCAAATGGATCCGCAACCTCGGGAAAAGGATTGGCTCTGAGGGCTAGGCTCGGGGGTCCCAATCCCGAACCCGTCGGCTGTCGACAGACTGCTCGAGCTGCTGTCGCGGTGAGAGCGGGTCGCCGCGTGCCGGCCGGGGGATGGATTGGGAACAGACCCTCCAGGGCCCTTCCTGGGGTGTCGAACAGTCGACTCAGAACTAGTGAGGACAAGGGGAATCCGACTGTTTAATTAAAACAAAGCATTGCAATGGTCCCTGCGGATGCTAACACAATGTGATTTTTGCCTAGTGCTCTAAATGTCAAAGTGAAGAAATTCAACCAAGCGCGGGTAAATGACGGGAGGAACTATGACTCTCTTAAGGTAGCCAAATGCCTCGTCATCTAATTTTTGACGCGCATGAATGGATTAACGAGATTCCCACTATCACTGTCTACTATCCAGCGAAACCACAGGTAAGGGAACGAGCTTGGCAGAATCAGCAGGGAAAGAAGGCCCTATTGAGCTTGACTCTAGTCCAACTTTGTGAAATGACTTGAGAGGTGTAGGATAAGTGGGAGCCGGTCACCCAGCGAAAGTGAAATACCACTACTTTTAACGTTATTTTACTTATTCCATGAATCAGAGGCGGGGCATTGCCCCTCCTTTTGGAACGAAGGCCGTTTGGCAGGCCGATCCAGGCGGAAGAAATTGTCAGGAGGGGAGTTTGGCTAGAGCGGCACATCTGTTAAAAGATAACGCAGGTGTCGTAAGATGAGCTCAACAAGAACAGAAATCTCGTGTGGAACAAAAGGGTAAAAGCTAATTTGATTCTGATTTCCAGTACGAATACGAACCATGAAAGCGTGGCTTATCGATTCTTTAGACCTTCAAAATTTGAAGCTAAAGGTGTCAGAAAAGTTACCACAGGAATAACTGGCTTGTGGCAGCCAAGCGTTCATAGCGACGTTGCTTTTTGATCCTTCAATATCGGCTCTTCCTATCATTGTGAAGCAGAATTCACCAAGTGTTGGATTGTTCACCCACCGATAGGGAACGTGAGCTGGGTTTAGGCCATTCTGAGACAGGTTTGTTTTACCCTACGGATGACAGCGTCGCAATAGTTATCCAACCCAGTATCAGAGGAACCGTTGATTCGCACAATTGGTCATCGCGTTAGGTTGAAAAGCCAATGGCACGAAGCTACCATGCGCTAGATTATGACTGAACGCCTCTAAGTCAGAATCCAGGCTAGAAGCGACGCGTGCGCCCGTCGTTCAATTGCTGACCCGCAGTAGGGACCCTATGGCCCCCAAACATACTTGTCGTGGGCCAAGCACCCGCAGGGAACGAGTTGCGGCTGCCGCCTTGAATTACAATTTCTGTCGATCGACCGGTAGAATCCTTTGCATACGACTTAAATATATGACGGGGTATTGTAAGTGGCAGAGTGGCCTTGTTTCCACGATCCACTGAGATTCAGCCTTTTGTCGCTTTGATTCGTCCCACCCTCTCCCCTCAAATCACTTTTTCAACTTTTCTCGAGCTGGCTGGGGAGGCTAGCGTGTGGGCTTGGAAATCCCTAAGTTGAGCCCCGCATAAGAAGCTAGATAGTTGCATAGTGTGTTCAGGGAGGCCCGCAATTAGGAACCCCCAGCAGCACACTTGCACAGAGCACCGAGGAGGTTAGGTGTTGGACCCTCGAGCCAAGAGCCCGATAGAGTTGTTGGCACATTTCATGGACTCACAGAATGGGCATGGGCATGGACATGGGCTGGGCATAAGCAAGGTGATGGGAAAATTGGCTAAGGCATTGGCCAACGAAGAAGGCTTGGAAAAGGCCAATGAATGGATTGTTTCCAGCTTGCACCAACACGTTGAATAGGCATGTGCTGGCCATGTTAGCAAGCTAGGCGATGGGAAAATCGATTGGGGCATTAAACTGACCAAGGAATGGATTGTTGCCACCTCAGACCGGATCTCGTTGAATGGGTGTGGACATTGGCTGGGCATTGGCCACCGAATAAGGCTTGAAAATGGTCAAGTAATGGATTGTTGGCAACTTGCGCGAACTCGCTAAATGGGCATGTGCTGGGCATGTCAGCAAGCAAGTTGACAGGAAAATCGGGCACGGCATGAAAACGGCCAAGGAATGGATTGCTGGCAACTTGCACCAACTCGTTGAATGGGCATGCGTTGGGCTTGTTAGAAAGCAAGGTGATGGGAAAATCGGCCAACGCACTAAAACGGCCAAGGAATGGATTGTTGGCACCCTGCACCAACTCGCCAAATGGGCATGGACATGGGTTGCGAATGTCAGTAACCAAAGGTGTTGCTCACTTTGGCCAAGGCACTGGCCACGAAAAGGGGATTCGAAACGAGAAAGGAACAGACTCGAAGCTCGCTTGGCTCCGTACATGCTGCTGCTAGCATGGGAGGTTAGCTGGGGAGGCTAATGAGGCAGGCTAGCAAAGGATGTTAGCCGGGTAGGCACCCTAACCATTGCACCACACAACACGCTCGACAGTTGCATGGGGTGGCAGTGAAGAGGTTAGGCCCTAGTTCCTCGTCCAAAGAGCACGATAGAGTTGATGGCACCTTGCACCAACTCCCTTGTACCGACCTATTGAATCAGCAAGTGAGGCTATGGGAAGATCGACCAAGGCATTGCCACTTGAGCAAGTTTAAAAAATGGTCAAGGAATAGACACTGAGCATGCTCAACCCCGTACAGGTTGCTGCCCGTAAGCACGCTCTGCACACATTGCTGCTCGAGAGGGAAGTTAACAAAAAGCTAGGAAGGCACCTGAGCAAGGGAGGGAGGCTAGCAGCGCGTCGGGCCGCGAGCAATATGCTGCTCATTGGGCGAACAGCATGCGCCGCGCACCGCTACCAAGAGGGAGCAGATCGCGTGTGCAACTTGCCGCTCGTCTGCCCAGCTGCAACGCGCTAGGGGGAGCAGCTGGGGTGAGTAGTGCGCGTGGAACGGGCAAGGGGAAGCAGCACGCGCGCGGCGTGTTGGGGGGAGCAGCGCGTGCTCTCTGCGGGCTTGGGGGAGGAACGCGCTGTGGGCGCCAATGCACGAGCATCATGTGCTGCAGTCCTACCAGTGCTCGCGCACAGCGAGCTGCCCATCGGGCCTGTTGCGGGCGCGCACAACCCGCCCAGCGGTCGCGTGGGCAAGCCTATCGTGCTGCTTTGTCGCCCCGCTCTCATTCTCGTCCCCCGATCGGTCTCCCTTTTTGGGCTAAATGAACAACCACATGCACCATAATTTTCCTCATATTTTTCTAGAGGTCCACACAAATTTTGCACAATTCAACCCTGTTTTCTATTTTTTACGATTTTCTGTATTTTTTGGCTTCGAAAAATTAAAAAAAAAATATTTTCGGCTTTCGAAAAGTGTTCAAATTTTTTCCCAAGGTCTACTAAATTTTTGTCGTTGTTCCCTCAAAATTTCAGCTCAAAACTCTAAGTATTCAATTTTTTAAAGAGGGTGTGAGCACTCATATATTCCAATTTGTCCTCCTACCAGAGGGCCAAAAACCCTAATGCTCTTTAGGGGGGAGGTGCATGTCTCACCCCCAACTAGCGTTGCTAGCTTCAAGCTAGTGGGCTTGTGGGGGATGTTGCTTGCACCTAGGTTGGTGATACGATGCACGGATGGAAAAGGATTGGTGCCAATGATCGGCGGACAAATTCCCTAATACCCCGACCGCGCCGGGCCCCTCTCTAGTCGGTCGGTCACGCGGGGCCCAGTTCGCCGATTTTGGTCCCAAAAAATGAAAATTTGCCCTGACGCAGGAAAAACTGCTGCGAATCCAAAGAAAGCATCCCCGAGATGAAATTCTTTGCCGGTAATTTCATTTTCGGCTAAGTTTGCCGATTTTTGTCCCAAAAAATGAAAATTTGCCCCGATGTTGGAAACGATGTCCAAAATTGAAAAATTGGTGCCGAATGATGAAATTAGTTGCCAAAGATTCCATTTTTTGGCTCGAACAAAGCATAAGCATTGGCCATTGGGGCTGACCCCAGTGACTTGGTAAGCCCAAATGCCCTTCCGCAAGGGGCGAAGCTAGGTGCAACGGCTCCATTCTTGATCAAAATTGTGGGATTACTAGCGGTTCCACCATTCAATTGATGTTGCGGGAGCCAAGGTTCCGAAGCAATGCAGCGTCTCGCACGTTGCCGCGCTACGGTTGATTGGTAATCATGACCCAATTGGTCATGCCAAAGGAACTCCCAACGATGGTTGAGTGTTGTGCCCTGCACCCTTGCCTCATTCAACGCGGGGTGGCCCGAGGTGCCCCTAGTCATGGCTCGTGGCCCCGCATACCAATGCAACGGTTGTTCCTCACGAAAAATGTGAAAGTTCATGTACGATCTCCCATGCTCAACGGTGCGGGCAGCGATTCTCTCGGGCGCTTCCACATTCCCCGAAGCTCATCAAAACACGCGGGCGTGTGTTATGCTTGAGGGGGTTGTTGCCTAGTGTACGCGATTGCACATGAGTGGTGATGGGATTGAAAGGGCTTGCAGGCTCCACACTAGCGTGTCGAACTGTCGGCCCCCGATACTCTGTAAACTTGTACCCGAGTGCTTCCAATCTGCCTCGAGTTGAAAGACAAGGGTTCCTGTGCTGCGTTCCTTCCAATTCAGAAATCGTTGTGATGCTTTTGTGCCTTCTCGTCCTGCACCTCCTCAGGGGTGCAGGGCGGACCTCATGTTGTTGCCTGTGTCCCTGGCATGCCGATTGTGGTTGCTTTGGTGCATGGTTCGACGGCCGTGCTGTCATATTCGAAACATTACTCGGGCAATGGAATTGTCATTCCACTCCACCTTTGCTCAAACGGAGCCTTTGTCCCTCTATAGCACGACTGCCATGCTCGTTTTGTTATCGGCGGCCCCCTTACCATTTGGTTGGGTTCGTGCCATGCATGCGGTCACGGGCATCGTGAAGGAATGCTACCTGGTTGATCCTACCATTAGTCATATGCTTGTCTCAAAGATTAAGCCATGCATGTGTAAGTATGAACTAATTCAGACTGTGAAACTGCGAATGGCTCATTAAATTATTTATAGTTTGTTTGATCGTACCTGCTACTCGGATAATCGTAGTAATTCTAGAGCTAATACATCTAACAAACCCTGACTTCTGGAAGGGATGCATTTATTAGATAAAAGGTCGACGTGGGCTCTTGCCCGTTGCTCTGATTATTCATAATAACTTGACAGATCGCACAGGCAACATGCTGGCGACGCATCATTCAAATTTCTGCCCTATAAACTTTCGATGGTAGGATGGAGGCCTACGTTAGCCGCTTGAACACTTGGCATGTAGGAGATGGTGACACCTTGCACCAATTCACAGCATGGGACTTTAGAGTGGCTGGGCACTCCCTCAGGCAAGGTGAAAGCTAAGAGGGTTAGCTTAGGCACGGGTCGACATGCAGGTGCCAGTGTGAACCAAGACTTGGATTGGACAAAGGATGCTGGGCTACCTGTTCGTGGGCTCCATCAGATGGGTCATGGGCTTGGGCAACAGGCCCAAAACACAAGACTAGGTCTTGTCAAAGTCTACATGGCGCTGAGTCTCCTACGACTTGTGGAACGTGGGGACGTGCAGGTGTTGCTCTATCCTGTTAGCCGAGCACATGAATAATGCTCATCAGATCGTGCATGGCAAAGGATAGTAGGTAGATAAGGCTTAACGAGATCAAGTGATGGATGATCGTGGGAGATAAGGCTTATCAGGATCGAGCCATGGATGAGAACGTGGGAAGATGAGGGTTATCAGCCATGATAGAGATCAAGGGTAGATAATATTTATCTCCAAGACCTAAATAATTGGGGGTGTCAGGTATATATAGACCCTATGGGTTGTCATTTGTACTCAGTGAAAGAGAAATCACACAGAGAGAAGGATTGAAACATTGTTGAGAGTTCAAGTGATTGTTCCTTTGTATTACTTGAGTTAAGTAATAAAAGGTTGGGAAAGGTTCTCGTATATGCTCTTGTGCCTCTTTTGAGTGTGTGAGTTGTGTGCCCACTTACAAAGTTCTATTGTACAAATCGTTGTGTGTACGGTTGGCTGAGACTAAGCGTGACTTAGTGCCATCACAAGGCGAAATTTTTGGTGAGAAAATTAGCCCAGTGGCAGCTGGTATCAGAGCAAAAAGGTTCGACTAATGGCAGGTGGTTCGGGTCTTGATGCTGTAAGTGGGCGCGTAGCCAAACTCTTTGTGGTACTCGGTGAACTTCCAGAGGATGCAAATTTCACCGTGTTCCCGACGTTGGCGCTCCATGAGCAGTACATAATCGATCTGCAGTGGCAACATGACGTGGTGGCCTCTAAGAATACAGCTTTTCGGCTTGATGAGATGGAAGCAGAGATAGCCATCCTCAAGAAGGTTGTAGCCTCGCAACCAAGCGGAGGTGTTGTGGAGGGCTCAACCAAGATGAAGGTGCTAGAGCCTAAAGCCTTCAAGGGAGCGAGGGATGCCAAAGAGATCGAGAGCTTTCTGTGGGATATGGAGTAGTACTTTAAAGTTACCCAAGTGCCAGACGACGAGAATGTCAATCTGACTAGCATGTATCTGGCCAAGGATGCCAAACTGTGGTGGCAGACTTGGTTGGATGACGATGCAAGTGAGGGTAGGCCTGAGATCGAGAGGTGGGAGAGCCTAAAGAAGGAATTGAAGGACTAGTTTTTGCCCTGCAACACGTCATGGGTTGTGAGGGAGTCCCTAAAGAAGTTGAAGCAGAGTGGCACGGTGCGTGACTACGTGAAGGAATTCAATTCCTTGATGCTTGACATCCGAAACATGTCGGATGAGGACAAGCTTTCCAACTTCCTATCCAGTCTTCAACCCTGGGGTCAACTCGAGCTTAGAAGGCAAGGTGTGAAGGACCTTCCTTCAGCGATGGTTGCGACTGATAGTTTAGTTGTTTTTCGGATCAACAAGTCTCCTGATTCTGATGCTGGGAAGTAGCCCAAAGAAAAGGGAAAGAAGAAGAATGAAGGCAAGAAGGATAAGCACAACGATGGCGGCAAGGATAAAGGCAAAGCCGTCTACCAAGAATAAGGTAAAGGCAAAACTAACTTGGGATGTTTCATTTGTAATGGACAACACAGGGCCAAGGAGTGCCAGAAGCGAAATAAGTTAAGTGCCATAGTTGCTGAGGAGAGTGGCCTCTCAAATGATGTTGGCCCCTCTCATCTCAATCCTCTACAGTTGGTGAGTGCTGTGAAAGCTGGACGTGCCCAACAATTCTGCTTGATGTATGTGAAGATTGGGCTCTGTAATAAAGAGTTGATCGCAATGGCTGACACGGGTGCTACCCACAACTTTGTTACTGAGAGGATGGTGGAGTCATTGGGTCTGAAAGTCACCAAGACCGAGAGTCGAATGAAGGCAGTCAACTCGGCAGCTCGGGAGGTGGTTTGCATGACACTGGGAGTGGAGGTAACTATGGGCAATTGGTATGGTAAGCTTAACTTCACTGTGGTTCCGTTAGATTATTTTGATAGCATACTGGGGGTTGATTTCTTTGTGAGCCCAAAAGTTGCTCGGTTGCCTCACTTGGGTGGTCTCATGATCATGCATGAGGATCATCTATGTTTTGTTTTTGGAACGTTCACTCCCTCTTCTACTATTGGTGGGAAGTCGGGTGGTATGCTGTCAGCTATGCAGGTAAAGCATGGGCTGAAGAAAAAAGAAGTCACCTGCCTTGCGACTTTGATGGAGATCAAAAAAGATATTGTTGTAGAGGAACCTAACAGTGTGGCAGATCTGTGGAGAGAGTTCACTGACGTGATGCCTCCTGAACTCCCAAAGTGGAGAGAGGAGCCATTGACCACAAGATCAATTTGGTGCCTGGTTCCAAACCACCAGCACAATCCCCATATCGCATGAGTCCGCTAGAGTTGGCAGAACTGAGGAAGCAGTTGACGGAGTTGCTGGATGCAGACTTAATTCAGCCCTCCAAAGTGCTATATGGTGCCCCGGTGTTGTTTCAGAGGAAACACGATGGCTTCCTGCAGATGTGTGTTGATTACAAGGCTCTGAACAAGGTGACGGTAAAGAACAAGTACCCTATTCCATTAATAACAGACTTGTTTGACAGGCTAGCGAGAGCCTCATATTTCACTAAGCTGGATCTGCGGTCTGGATATTGGCAAGTCAGGATTGCAGAAGGAGATGAGGAGAAAACCATGTGCATCACTCGCTATGGCTCCTACGAATTCTTGGTAATGCCATTTGGTTTGACTAATGCCCCTGCTACTTTCTGTAATTTAATGAATGATGTATTTCATGACTTCAATGATCATTTTATGGTTGTATATCTCGATGATATTGTTGTGTATAGCGAGTCCTTGGAGGATCACTTGTCCCACCTGAGGTCGGTGCTGTCTAGGTTGAGAGAGCACCAATTATATGTTAAAAAGGAAAAATGCGAGTTTGCCCAGCGAGAGATTATGTTCATTGGGCATCAGGTGAGTCGAGGGCAGGTTAAAATGGATGAGAGAAAAGTCCAGGCAATAGTGGAGTGGAAGGTCCCTACCAAAGTGTCTCAGTTGAGATCCTTTCTTTGTTTGTCTAACTACTATAGGAAGTTTGTGCAAGGTTACACCAAAAAGGTGGTCCCATTGACAGACTTACTCAAGAAGGATAGACCCTGGAGGTGGACCACAAATTTCCAAGAAGCCTTTGACAACTTGAAGGCAACAGTGTCCACGGAGCCGGTCCTAAGGCTGCCTGATTTCGAGTTGCCTTTCAGTGTGCTAACTGACGCCTCAGGCAAAGCCATTGGAGGTGTGTTCGTGCAGGAAATCCACCCCATTGCCTATGAGAGTCAGAAACTCAATGATGCAGAGCAGCGGTACTCAGCCCATGAGAAGGAGATGCTGGCAGTGCTGCATTGCCTTCGCACGTGGAGGGTGTATTTGCTAGGTACTAGGTTGGTGGTTCGGGCCAACAATGTGGCTAACACATTCTTTCAGACTCAGAAGAAGCTTTCTGCACGGCAGACACAGTGGCAGGAATTCTTGACTGAGTACGATTTTACTTGAAACAAAAGCCAGGAAGGCAAAATCAAGTGGCAGATGCCCTAAGTCGCCGACAAGTGCAAGAGACGGTTGCTGCCCCCACTCAAGTGTAAGTGACTTGCTAGACAAAATCAGGGAGCAGGCCCCACATGATGCCACATATCAACAAGTGGTACAGCAAGTCAGGGAGGCTGTGGTAAGGCGATACTGGCTCGGTAATGATTTATTGCATGCCAAGGGTAATCGTGTATATGTTCCCAGTGGTGCATGCCTTAGGAAGGAGATACTGTTGGAGTCCCATGATTCACAGTGGGCTGGTCATCCTGGCTTCGAAAGGATGATGTCCTTGCTATCCCGCAACTACCACTGGCCAAAGGTGGATGATGACATCGATGCATATGTCAAAACGTGCATCACTTGTCATCAGGACAAGACGGATCGGCAGAAGGAGGCGAGTTTGTTGCAGCCGCTACCCATTCTTTCAAAACCATGGTTGTCGGTTTCGATAGGTTTCATTGGCGGATTCCCGAAGATTGATTGCATGGGATCTGTCGTGGTGGGGGTAGATCAGTTTTCCAAGTATACAGTGTTTATTCCTGCCCCCTCTTCATGTCAAGCAGAGACATCGACTGAGCTTTTCTACAAGCAGGTAGTAAAGTACTTTGGGTTGCCTGAAGATATTGTTAGCGATCGGGATCCTCGTTTCACTGGCAGGTTATGGACGTCATTGTTCAACATGATGGGTTCATAATTGAAATTCTCTACTGCCAACCATCCTCAGACGGATGGCTAGACAGAGTCGATCAATGGCCTACTTGATGAATATCTTCGGCATTACGTGACGGCAAGCCAGAGGAATTGGCTTGGGTTCTTGGATTCGGCCCAATTTTGCTAGAATCTTCATACGTCCTCTTCCACAGGTATGAGTCCCTTTGAGCTAGCTATGGGGCAACAGCTCTAACTCCTAATGATGTGGCCAGGACTAGCTCAGGAGGGAGATGTTCGGCAGTGTACCGGTTTGCCTGTTCTAACCAAGAGTGGCTAGAGGAGGCCCAGGATAGCTTGGATAAGGCAGCAAGGCAGATGAAAAAGTATGCGGACCGAGGAAGGAGGGACATGCAGTTCTAAGTTGGGGATAGGGTGTTGCTGAAACTTACTCCCCAAATTTGAAAGAAGATCAACAACAAGACAGTGCATCGTGGGTTGGTTCAAAAGTATGACGTTCCCTTCACAGTGGTGAAGAAAGCTGGCAATGTTGCATACAGATTGCAACTCCCAAAAAGGTTGAAGGTGCATCCAACCTTCCACGTGAGTTTCTTGAAGCCCTTCCACGAGGAAGCAGGCGATTAACTTCAAAGGAAACAAACACGACGTGCTCGCCCTACAATCAGAACTGAATTCCAGTGTGAAGTGGAGAGAATTCTAGACCACCGAACGCAGGGACAAAGTATGAAGAACAGGCGGGTTGGGTACTTGGTCAAGTGGAAGAATGCCCCAGATAGTGAGGCGAGCTAGGAAAGAGATGTGACTCTATGACAGTTTGAGAAGAAGGTGGAAGACTACCTATCAACCCTATCAACGAAGACGTTAGCTTCAACAGGTGGGGGTGGTTTGTAAACCCCTTGAACTCTTAGCATACGAGAGTTGGCGGCACCTTGCGCCAATTTCTAGCATGGGACTTTGGAATGGCTAGGCACTCCCTAAGGCAAGGTGAAAACTGAGAGGGTCAGCGCAGGCACGGGCCTACATGCGGGTCCCAGTGTGGACCAAGACTTGGGTTGGACAAAGGATGTTGGGCTACATGTTCGTGGGCTCCATCAGATGGGCCATGGGCTTGGGCCAAGAGGCCCAAAACATGAGACTGGGTCTTGGCCAAGTCTGCATGGCACTGCATGGCATCGAGTCTCCTACGACATGTGGAATGTGGGGACGTGCAGGTGTGGATCTATCCGGTTGGCCGAGCATCAGGATAATGATCATCAGATCATGCATGGCAAAGGATCGTGGGTAGATAAGGCTTATCAAGATCAAGTGATGGATGATCGTGGGAGATAAGGCTTATCAGGATCAAGTCATGGATGAGACCGTGGGAAGATGAGGATTATCAGCCATGATAGAGATCGTGGGGAGATAATGCTTATCTCCAAGCCCTAGATAGCTGAGGTGGTCAGCTATGTATAGACCCCATGTGTCGTCATTTTTACTTAGCAAAAGAGAAATCACTCAGAGAGAAAGAGTGAAACAATGTTGAGAGTTCAAGTGATTGTTCCTTTGTATTACTTGAGTTAAGTAATAAAAGGTTGGGAAGGTTCCCGTATATGCTCTTGTGTCTCTTTTGAGTGTGTGAGTTGTGTACCTTACTTATAAAGTTCTATTGTGCAAATCGTTGTGTGTACGGTTGGTTGAGACTAAGTGCGACTTAGTGCCATCACAAGGCAAAATTTTGGGTGAGAAAATTAGCCTTGTGACAGCTGGTATCAGAGCATAAAGGTTCGACCAATGGCAGGTGGTTCGGGTCTTGATGCTGTACGTGAGCGCATAGCCAAACTCTTTGAGGTACTCCGTGAACTTCCAGAGGATGCAAATTTCACCATGTTCCAGTCATTAGTGCTCCATGAGCAGTACATAATCGATCTGCAGCGGCAACAAGAGGTGGTGGCCTCTTCAAAATACAGCTTTTCGGCTTGAGGAGATGGCAGCAGAAATAGCCATCCTCAAGAAGGCTGTGGCCTCTCAACCAAGCGGAGGTGTCATGGAGGGATTGACTAAGATGAAGGTGTCGGAGACTAAATCCTTCGAGGGAGCGAGGGATGCCAAAGATATCGAGAATTTTCTATGGGATATGGAGCAGTACTTCAAAGCTGCCTAAGTGCCAGACAACGAGAAGGTCAATCTGACCAACATGTATCTAGCCAACGATGCCAAGCTGTGGTGGCGGACTCGATTGGATGATGATACAAGTGCGAGCAAGCCTAAGATCGAGACGTGGGAGAGCCTAAAGAAAGAACTGAAGGACCAGTTCTTACCCTACAACATGTCATGGGTTGCGAGGGAATCCTTGAAGAAGTTGAACCAGAGTGGTACTGTGCTTGACTACGTGAAGGAATTCAGTTCCTTAATGCTTGACATCCGTAACATGCCAGATGAGGACAAGCTTTTCAACTTCCTATCCGGTCTTCAACCGTGAGCTCAACTCGAGCTTAGAAGGCAAGGTGTGAAGGACCTTTCTTCAGCAATGGCTGCGGTTGATGGTTTAGTTGATTTTTGGATCAACAAGTCTTCTGATTCTGATGCTGGGAAGCAGCCCAAGGATAAGGGCAAGAAGAAGAAGGAGAGCAAGAAAGATAAGCACAATGGTGGCAACAAAGATAAAGGAAAAGTCGTTTACCAAGAACAAGGTAAAGGCAAAACTAACTCGAGTTGTTTCATATGTAATGGACGACACAGGGCTAAGGAGTGCCCCAAGCGGGAGAAGTTAAGTGCCATAGTTGCTGAGGAGAGTGGCCTCTCGGATGATGTTGGCCCCACTCGTGTCAATCCTCTGTAGTTGGTGAGTGCTGTGCAAGCTGGACGTGCCCCACAATCCAGCTTGATGTATGTGAAGATCGGGCTCAATAATAAAAATTTGATGGCGATGGCCGACACTGGTGCTACCCACAACTTTGTTGCTGAGAGGATGGTGGGGTCACTAAGTTTGAAAGTCACCAAGACCGGGAGTCAAATGAAGGCAGTCAACTCGGCAGCCCGGGAGGTGCTTGGCACGGCATTGGGAGTGCAAGTAACTATGGGCAATTGGTCTGGTAATCTTAACTTCACTGTGGTTCCGTTAGATGATTTTGATATCATACTGGGAGTTGATTTCTTTGTGAGCACAAAAGTTGCTTTGTTGCCTCACTTGGGTGGTCGCATGATCATGCATGAGGATTATCCATGTTTCGTTGCTAGAATGTTCACTCCCTCTTCCAGTATTGGTGGGAAGTCAGGTGGTATGTTGTCAGCTATGCAGGTGAAGCATGGGTTGAAGAAGGGAGAAGTCACCTACCTTGCTGCTTTGATGGTGATCAAAGAAGGTATTGTTACGGAGGTGCCTGACAGTGTAGCGAATCTGTTGGGAAAGTTCACTAACGTGACGCCTCCTAAACTCCCCAAGTGTCCTCCCTCGAGGTGTTCCACTGACCACAAGATCGATTTGGTGCCCAGTTCCAAACCACCAACACAAGCCAAATATTTCATGAGTCTGCTAGAATTGGCAGAACTGAGTAAGCAGTTGATGGAGTTGCTGGATGCAGTCCTAATTCAGCCGTCCAAAGCGCCATATGGTGCCCCGTTGTTGTTTCAGAGGGAACATGATGGCTCCTTGCGGATGTGTGTTGATTATAGGGCTCTGAACGAGGTGACGGTGAACAACAAGTACCCTATCCCATTGATAGCATACTTGTTTAACAGGTTGGCGAGAGCCTTGTATGTCACCAAGATGGATCTGCGGTCTGGATATTGGCAAGTCAGGATTGCAAAAGGAGGTGAGGGAAAAACCACGTTCATTACTCGCTATGGCTGCTACGAATTCTTGGTGATGGCATTCGGTTGACTAACGCCCCTGCTACTTTCTGTAATTTAATTAATGATGTATTTCATGACTTCATTGATCATTTTGTGGTAGTATATCTGGATGATATTGTTGTGTATAGTGAGTCCTTGGATGATCACTTGTCCCACCTAAGGTTGGTATTGTCTAGGCTGAGAGAGCACCAATTATATGTTAGAACTGAAAAATGCGAGTTTTACAGGCAAGAGATTGCGTCCCTTGGGCATAGGGTGAGTCGAGGGCAAGTTAAAATGGACGAGAGAAAAGTCCAAGCAATAGTGGAGTGGGAGGCCCCTATCAAAGTATCTGAGTTGAGATCCTTTCTTGGTTTGTCTAACTATTATAGGAAGTTCGTGCAGGGTTACTCCAAAAAGGTGACACCATTGACAGACTTACTCAAGAAGGATAGACCTTAGAGGTGGACTATAGATTGCCAAGAAGCCTTTGACAAATTGAAGGCAGCAGTGCCCACGGTACTGGTCCTAGGCTGGCTGATTTCGAGTTGCCTTTCAGTGTGCTAACTGACGCCTCAAACAAACCCATTGGAGGTGTGTTAGTGAAGGAAGGCCACCCCATTGCCTATGAGAGTCGAAAACTCAATGATGCAGAGCAGCGTTACTCAGTCCACGAGATGGAGATGCTGGTAGTGGTGCATTGCCTTCGCACGTGAAGGGTGTATTTGCTGGGTACCAGGTTCGTGGTTCGGACTGACAATGTGGCTAACACATTCTTTCAGACTCAGAAGAAGCTTTCTGCACGGCAGGCGCGGTGGCAGGAGTTCTTGGCTGAGTACGATTTTACTTGGGAACACAAGCTACGAAGGCAAAATCAGGTGGCAGATGCCCTAAGTCGCCGACAAGTGCAAGAGACGGTTGCTGCCCTCTCTCAAGTGCAGATTGACTTGCTAGACAAAATCAGGGAGTAGGCCCCACATGATGCCACATATCAGCAAGTGGTACAGCAGGTCAAAGGCGGTGTCGTAAGGCGATACTGGCCCGATAATGATTTATTACATGTCAAGGGTAATTGCGTATATGTTCCCAGTGGTGCAGGCCTTAGGAAGGAAATACTGCGAGAGTCTCATGATTCACAGCGGACTGGTCATCCTAGCGCCGAAAGTATGATGGCCTTGCTGTCTTGCAACTACTACTGGCTAAAGATGTGAGATGATCTCGAGGCATATGTCAAGACGTGCATCACTTGTCAGCAGGACAAGACGGAGCGGCAGAAGGAGGCAGGTTTGTTGCAGTCGCTACCCATTCCTACAACGCCATGGGAGTCACATTTGATGGATTTCATTAGCAGATTCTCGAAGATTAATGCCATGGGATTTGTCATAGTGGTGGTGGATCGGTTTTCCAAGTATGTGGTGCTTATTCCTGCCCCCTCTTCATGTCAAGCAGAGATAGCTGCTGAGCTTTTCTACAAGCAGGTAGTACAGTACTTTGGGTTGCCTGAAGATATTGTGAGCGATCGGGATCCTCGTTTCAGTGGCAGGTACTGGACGTCATTGTTCAACATGATGGATTCATAAGTGAAATTTTCTACTGCCAACCATCCTTAGACTGATGGCCAGACGGAGCGGGTCAATGGCCGGCTAGAGGAGGCCCATGATAGCTTGGACAAGGCAGCCAGGCAGATGAAAAAGCATGCAGACCGAGGAAAGAGGGACGTGCAATTCCAAGTTGGGGATAAGCTGTTGCTGAAACTTACCACCTAAATTTGGAAGAAGATCAACAGCAAGATAGTGCATCGTGGGCTAGTTTGAAATTATGACAGTCCCTTCATAGTGGTGAAGAAAGTTGGCAATGTTGCATACAGGTGGCAACTCCCAGAGAGGTTGAAGCTACATCCAACCTTCCATATGAGTTTCTTGAAGCCCTTCCACAAGGAAGCAAGCGATGAGCCTCCATGGAAATAAGCATGACGTGCTCTCCCTACAATCAGAACTGAGTTCCAACGTGAAGTGGAGAGAATTCTAGACCATCAAACGCAGGGACAAAGTAAGAAGAACAGGCGGGTTGCGTACTTGGTCAAGTGGAAGAATGCCCCAGACAGTGAGGTGAGCTAGGAAAGAGATGTGACTCTATTGCAGTTTAAGAAGCAGGTGGAAGACTACCTATCAACCCTACCAATGAGGACGTTGGCTTCAACAGGTGGGGGTGGTTTGTTAGCCCCTTGAACACTTCGCATGTGGGAGTTAGCGGCACCTTGCGCCAATTCTTAGCATGGGACTTTGGAGTGGCTGGGCACTCCCTATGGCAAGGTGAAAACTGAGAGAGTTAGCGTAGGCATGAGCCTACATGCAGGTCCTAGTGTGGACCAAGACTTGGGTTGGAGAAAGGATACTGGGCTACATGTTCGTGGGTTCTGTTAGATGAGCCATGGGCTTGGGCCAAGAGGCCCAAAATACGAGACTGGGTCTTGGCCAAGTCTGCATGGCACTGCATGGCACTACGTGGCACCGAGTCTCCTACGATGTGTGGAACGTGGGGACGTACAGGTGTGGCTTTATTTGGTTGGCCAAGCATCAGGAAAATGCTCATCAGATCGCGCATGGAAAAGGATCGTGGGTAGATAAGGCTTATCGAAGATCAAGTGATGGATGATCGTGGGAGATAAGGCTTATCAGGATCAAGTCATGGATGAGATCGTGGGAAGATAAAGATTATCAGCCACAATAGAGATCGCGGGGAGATAATGTTTATCTCCAAGCCCTAGATAGCTGGGGGTGTCAGCTATGTATAGACCCTATGAGTTGTCATTTGTACTCAGCGAAAGAGAAATCACTCCGAGAGAAAGAGTGAAACACTATTAAGGCTTCAAGTGATTGTTCCTTTGTATTACTTGAGTTAAGAAATAAAAGGTTGGGAAAGGTTCCCGTATATGCTCTTGTGTCTCTTTTGAGTGTGTGAGTTGTGTACCTTACTTATAAAGTTCCATTGTCCAAATCGTTGTGTGTGCGGTTGGCTGAGACTAAGTGTGACTTAGTGACATCACAAGGTGAAATTTTGGTGAGAGAATTAGCCTTGTGAGACCTACTGTTAGTCCCTCGAACACTTGGCATGCGGGAGTTGGGGGTACCTTGCGCGAACTCCTAGCATGGGACTTTGGAGTGGCTGGGCACTCCCTAAGGCAAGGTGAAAACTGAGAGGGTCAGCATAGGCACGGGTCTACATGTGGGTCCCAATGACCAAGACTGGGTTGGACAAAGGATGCTGGGCTACATGTTCGTGGGCTCCATCAGATGGGCCATGGGCTTGGGCCAAGAGGCCAAAAACGCGAGACTAGGTCTTGGCCAAGTCTGCATGGCACTTAATGGCACAGCATGGCACTGCGTGGCACTTAGTTTTCTACGACGTGTGGAACGTGGGGACGTGTGGTTGTGGCTCTATCCGGTTGGCCGAGCATCAGGATAATGCTCATCAGATCGTGCATGGGAAAGGATCGTGCGTAGATAAGGCTTATCGAGATCAAATGATGGATGATTGTGGGAGATAAGACTTATCAAGATCAAGTCATGGCTGAGACTAAGTGTGACTTAGTGCCATCACAAGGCAAAATTTTGGGTGAGAAAATTAGCCCTGTGACAGCTACCATGGTGGTGACGGGTGACGGAGAATTAGAGTTGAATTCCGGAGAGCGAGCCTGAGAAACGGCTACCACATCCAAGGAAGGCAGCAGGCGCACAAATTACCCTATCCTGACACGAGGAGGTAGTGGCAATAAATAACAATACCTAGCTCTTACGAGTCTAGTAATTGGAATGAGTACAATCTAAATCACTTAACGAGGATCCATTGGAGGGCAAGTATAGTGCTAGCAGTCGCGGTAATTCCAGCTCGCATTGAAGCTAGAATTGTTGGTCTAGATCATTGCAATTGTTCGTATTCAACGAGGAATTCCTAGAAAGCGCGAGTCGTAAGCTCGTGTTGACTACGTCCCTATCCTAGGAGACATAGGGTCGCTCTTACCGATTGAATGGTTTGGTAAAGTCCTCTGAACCTTATCATTTAGAGGAAAGAGAAGTCATAACAAGGTTTCTGTAGGTGAACCTGTGGAAGGATCATTGTGGAAGTGAAGTGCTCTGAACCTTATCTCGTCAGGCAAACTCGTATTTTTCCTTTTTCACATATAATTAGTGCTCTCTCAACTTAGACAACACCAACCTCTGGTGGGACAAGTAATCCTCCAAGGACTCACTATACACAACAATATCATCCAGATATAAAACCACAAAATGATCAATGAAGTCATGAAACACATCATTCATGAAATTACAGAAAGTATCAGGGGCGTTAGTCAAATCGAATGACATCACCAAAAATTCGTAGGAGCCATAGCGACTGATGCACGTGGTTTTCCCTTCATCTCCTTCTGCAATCCTGACTTGCCAATATCTAGACCGCAGATCCAGCTTGGTGAAATATGAGGCTCTCGCTAGCCTGTCAAACAAGTCCGCTAGCAATGGAATAGGGTACTTGTTCTTTACCATCACCTTGTTCAGAGCCCTGTAATCAACACACATCCACAGGGAGCCATCGTGTTTCCTCTGAAACAACACCGGGGCACCATATGGTGCTTTGGAGGGCTGAATTAGGCCTGTATCCAGCAACTCCGTCAACTGCTTCCTCAGTTATGCCAACTCTAGCGGACTCATGCGATATGGGGCTTGTGCTGGTGGTTTGGAACCGGGCACCAAATCGATCTTGTGGTCAGTGGCACGCCTCGGGGGAAGACACTTGGGGAGTTCAGGAGGCATCACGTCAGCGAACTTTCCCAACAAATCCACCACACTGTCCGGCACCTCCGCAACAATGCCTTCTTTGATCTCCATCAAAGCTGCAAGGTAGGTGACTTCTCCCTTCTTCAACCCATGCTTCACCTGCATAGCTGACGGCATACCACCCGACTTCCCACCAATACTGGAGGAGGAAGTGAACGCTCCAGCAATGAAACATGGATGATCCTCATGCATGATCATGGGACCACCCAATTGAGGTAACAGAACAACTTTTGCGCTCACAAAGAAATCAACCCCCAGTATGATATCAAAATCATACTCCTTGCCCGCACGAGTATAAAAAGGGAGACGACAACAACAACATAAACATACTCCATGGCCGCACGAATACAGATGGTGAGACAGCAATAGCAACAAAAGCATACTCTTTGCTTTCAATATAAAAGGCGAGACAGCAATAGCAACAAAAGCATACTCTTTGCCTTCGCAAGTAAGGCGAGATGGCAAAAGCAAAGCATACTCCTTACCCACATGAGTATAGAAAGCAAGACGACAACAACGACAAAAACAAATTCCTTGCCCGCGCGAGCTTATAAAGTATGACAGTAGGAACAATAAAAGCATACTCTTTATCCGCAAAAGTATTAAAGGCGAAAAATACAACAACAAAAGTATATTCCTTACCTGCATTAGTATAAAAAGCGAGGCGACAACAACAGCTAAGAAGACTCATAGCTTGCACGAGCATCAAGGCTAGACGGCAACAACAACAAAGGTATACTCCTTGCAAACAAGAGTATAAAAGGTAGGACGTCAACAACAAAGCATGCTGCTTGCCCGCACGAGCATAATAGACGGTACGGGAACAACAACAAAACTAGACTTCTTGTCTGTACGCGTATAAAAGGCGAGACGACAACAACAACAAAAGCATACTCGTTGTCTGCATGAGTATAAAAGGCGAGATGACAATAGTGAGGCATAATCCTTACCCGCACGAGTATAAACGGCGAGGCGGCAAGGCAAGAGCATATGCCTTGCCCGTACAAGAATAAAAGGCGAGACGACAGTAGCAAAGCATGCTCTATGCCTACAAGAGTATAAAAGGCGAGACGGCAATAGCAAAGCATACTCCTTACTCGCCTGAGTATAAAAGGCGAGACGACAACAACCATGCATACTCCCTGCTCGCACGAGTATAAAAGGGGAGATGACAACAACAACAAAACTAGATTCCTTGCCTGTACGAGTATAAAAGGCGAGATGGCAACAACAACAAAAGCATACTCTTTGCTCGCATAAGCAAAAAAAGGGGAGACGACAATAGCAAAGCATACTCCTTATCCACATGAGTATAAAAGGTGAGAGGACAACTACAACAAAATCAGACTACTTGTCCACGCGGGAATATAAGGTACGACAGTGAGAGCAATAAAAGTAGGCTCCTTGGCCGCAAGAGTATAAAAGGCGAAAAGTACAACAACAAAAGTATATTTCTTGCCCGTGTGAGTATAAAAGGCCAGATGGCAACAACAACAAAGTAGACTCCTAGCCTGTACAAGTATAAAGGTGAGGCGGCAACAACAACAAAAAGCAGATTCCTTGCTCGCAAGAGTATAAAGAGCGAGACAGCAACAACAATGAATACTCTTTGTCCGCACTAGCATAGAAGGCGAGACGACAACAATAAATGATGCAGCTTGCCCGCACAACCATAAAAGGCAAGACAGTAGGAAAAACAACACTAGACTCCTTGTCCGCACGAGTATAGAAGGCGAGACGAAAATAATCACAAAAGCATACTCGCTGCTTAGATGAGTATAAAAGGCCAGACGGTAGTAGTGATGCATATTCCTTGCCCGCATGACCATAAAAGGCAAGAGGGCAATAACAAAGCATATTTTTTACTCTCTAGAGTATAAAAGGTGAGGTGGTAACAGCAAAGTATACTTTTTACCCGCGTGAATATAAAAGGCAAATGGCAACAACAAAACATATTGTTTGCTCGCACGAGTATAAAAGGGGAGACAACCACAACAACAAAGCCAGGATCCTTGCCTGTATGAGTATAAAATGTGAGATGACAACAACAAAACATACTCCTTCCTCTCAAGAGTATAAAAAGTGAGACGGCAACCACAAGACGTACTCTTGGCCCGCACGAGTACAAAAGTCAAGGTGACAATAGCAATGCATGCTCTTTACCTGCACGAGTATAAATGGTGAGACAGCAACAATGAAGCATACTCCCTGCCCACGCGAGAATAAAAGGGGGGACGATTACAACAACAAAACTAGACACCTTGCCTGCGTGAGTACAAAAATCAAGACGGCGACAACAACAAAAGCGTACTCGTTGCTTGCGTGAGTATGAAATGCGAGATGGCAACAACATTGCATACTTCTTGCCCACACGAATATAAAAGGCGAGACGGCAACAACAAAGCATGCTGCTTGCCCACACGAATGTAAAAGGGGAGACGACAATAATAACAGAGGCAGACTGCTTACCCACAAGAGTAAGAAAGCAACCAGTGCAACAACATAAGTATTTCCCTTGCCCGCCTGAGCATGAAAGGCAAGACGACAGGCACAACAAAATCATACTCCTAGCCCGTACGAGTGTAAAAGACGAGACGACAACAACACAGCTTATTGCTTACCTGCATGATTGTAAAATATGAGGCAGTAAGAACAACAACACCATACTCCTTGCTCGCACAAGGATAAAGAATGAGACAGCAACAACAACAGAAGTAGACTTATTGCCCACAAAAGTATAAGAGGTGAATGGTACAACAACAAAAACGTACTCCTTGCCCGCATAAGGATAAAAGGCCAGATAGCAACAACAACAAAAGCATACTCCTGGCCCGCATGGGTATAAAAGACAAGACGATAACGACAAAGCATTCTCCTTATCCGCACGATTATAAAATGCGAGACGTTAACAACAACAAAGCTAGGCTCCTTACCTGCACGAGTATAAAAGGCAAGACTACAACAACAACAAATACAAGCCCCCTGCCCGCAAGGGTATAGAAGGAAAAAAGTACAACAACAAAAGTATACTCATTGCCCGCACGTGTATGAAAGGCAAGACGGCAACAACAGCAAACTCGACTCGTTGCCCGCACGAGCATAAAAGATGAGGCAGCAACAGTAACAAAAAGATATTCTGCTCGCACAAGTATAAAAGACGAGACGGTAACAGCAAAGCATACTTCTTACTCCTTACTCGCATGAGTATCAAATGCGAGATGACAACAAACAAAACACTTAGCCTCTAGGTGTATAAAACGCAGGACAGCAACAACAACACAAGCGTACATTTCGTACGTCAGAATTTAAAAGGTGACAAGGACGGCAATAAAAGTATACTCGTTGCCCGTTTGAGGATAAAAGGCAAAACATCACCAACAACAATACCAGACTCTTTGGCCTCACGAGTGTGAAAGGCGAGACACCAACACCAACAAAAGCAGGCTCCTGGTCACAAAAGTATAAAAGACGAAAAGTACAACAACAAAAGTATGCTCATTACTCGTACGAGTATAAAGGCGGGACAACAACAATAGCAAAGCAGACACTTGGCCCACACGAGTATAATAGGCAAGACGGCAACATTAACAAATGGATATACCTTGACCACACGAGTATAAATGGCGATACGGCGATAGCAAAGTATACCCCTTACTCCTTGCCCACACCATTGTAAAAGGTGAGATAGCAACAACAATAAAGTAGACTCCTAGCCTGCATGAGTACAAAAGGTAAGACAGCAACAACAACAAAAGTGGACTTTTGCACGTAAGAGTATAAAAGGCGAGAAGTAAAACAACAAAAGTATACTTCTCGACCGCCCGAGTATAAAAGGTGAGACGACAACAATAACAAAACCATACTCCTTGCCCGCACGAGTACAGAAGACGAGATGACAACGACAAAACAAGTGGACATCTTTCCTGCAAGAGTATAAAATGCGACAAGTACAACAAATAAAACTTTACAGCTTGCCTGTTAAGTTATAAAAGGCTATAATGCAACAACAACAAAACCAAACTCCTTTCCCGCATAAATATAAATGGCGAGACAGCAACGACTACAAAAGTAGATTGTTTGCCTGAAAGTGTATAAAAGGTGAAAGGTACAACAACAAAAGTATACTCCTTGCCCGCACGAGTGTAAAAAGCAAGACGGCAACAATAGCAAGGCAGACTCCTAGCCTGCACGAGTAAAAAAGGGGAGACAACAACAATAACAAAGGCATACTCCTCACCCGGACGAGTTTAAAAGGCGAGAAGGCTACAACAATCCATACTTCTCACTCTTTGCTCGCACGTTATGAAAGGCTAGACGGCAATAGTAACAAAACTAGACTCCTTGCTTGTATGACTATAAAAAATGAGACAGCAACAACAAAGCATGCTGCTAGCATGCACGAGTGTAAAAGGCGAGACGGCAGGAACAACAAAGCATGACTCCTTGCCCACAAGAGTATAAAAGGCAACAAGTACACAAGGTGACAAGTATACTCCTTGCCCACAAAATTATACTCCTTACCTGCCAAAGTATAAATGGTGAGACGACAACATCAACAAAACTAGACTCGTTGCCAGCACGAGTATAAAACGCGAGACAACAAGAACAACATAAGCATACTTCTTGCCCAAAAGAGTATAAAAGGCGACAAGTACAACAATAAAAGTATACTCCTCGCTCGCCCGGGTATAAAAGGTAAGATGGCAACAACAACAAAACCAGACTGCTTGCCCGTATGAGTATAAAAGGCAAGACAGCAATAACAGCAAAAGTAGACTCTTTTTTCGCTCATGTATAAAAAACAAAAAGTACAAGAACAAAATCAATCCTTGCCTGCATGAGTATAAAAGGTGAGACGGCAACAATAGCAAAGCAGACTCCTAGTCTGCACGAGTATAAAGGCAAGACAGCAAGAACAAGAAAATAGACTTTTTGCCTACAAGAGTATAAAGGCGAGAGACAGCAACAACAAGGCTTATTCTTTGTCTGCGTGGGTATAAAAGCCGAGACGACAACAACAAAGCATGGTGGTTGCCTGCACGAGTATAAAAGGTGAGAGGGCAAAGAACAAAACTAGACTCCTTATCCATACGAGTATAAAAAGCGAGACAGTAAGAACAGCAAAAGCATACTCGCTGTCCACACAAGTATAAAAGGGGAGACGACAATAGCGAGGCATACCCCTTACCAGCACGAGTATGAATGGCGAGATGGCAAGAACAAAGCATAGTTCTTGCCCGCGCGAGTATAAAAGGCGACACGGCAACAACAACAAAGGCAAACTCCTTGCCCACAGGAGTATAAAGTGCAGCAAGCACACAAGGTGACAAGCATACTGTTTGCCCACCAAAGTATACTCCTTGCTCGCCCAAGCATAAAATTTGAGACAGCAACATCAATAAAACCAAACTCCTTGCCCGCACGAGTATAAAACACGAGACGGCAAAAACAACAAAAGTAAACTTCCTGCCCACTAGAGTATTAAAGGTGAAGAGTACAACAACAAAAGCATACTCCTCTCTCACCTGAGTATAGAAGGCAAGACAACAACGACTACAAAACCAGACTCCTTGCCCACACGAATATAAAAGACGAGATAGCAAAAACAACAAAAGCATGCTCTTTGCCCGCACAAGTGTAAAAGGCGAGATGGCAACAACAAAGCATGCTGCTTGCTTGCACGAGTATAAAAGGCGAGACAACAATATCAACAAAAACATACTCCTGGCCTGCACGAGTATAAAAGGCGAGATGGTAACATCAACAAAATTGGGCTCCTTGCCTGCTAGAGTATAAAATGCGAGACGACAAAAATAACAAAAGCAAACTTCTTGCTTGGAGTATAAAAGGCGACGTACAACAACAAAAGTATACTCCTCGCCTGCCCGAGTATAAAAGGTAAGATGGCAACAACAACAAAACCAGACTCCTTGCCCGCATGAGTATAAAAGGAGAGATAGCAACAACAACAAAAATAGACTCCTTGCCCGCGCGTGTATAAAAGGCCAAAAGTACAACAACAGAATTATACTCCTTGCCCGCACGAGTATAAAAAGTAAGATGACAACAATAGCAAAGCAGACTCTGAGCCCGCATGAGTATAAAAGGCGAGATGACAACAATAACAAAAGCATACTCCTTACTCATTGCCAGCACGAGAATAAAAAGCGAGAAGCCAACGATAACAAAACCAGACTCTTTGCTCGGGTAAGTATAAATGGCGAGACAGCAACAATAACATAAGTAGACTCCTTGCCCGTGCGTGTGTATAAAAGGCGAAATGTACAACAAGAAAAGGACACTGCTTGCCTGCACGAGTATAAAAGGCGAGACGATAACAATAACAAAGCAGACTCCTATCCTGCATGAGCATAAAGGACGAGATGCCAATAATAACAAAAGCATACTCCTTGCTCGAACGAGTATAAAAGGTAGGAAGGCAACAATAACAAATGTAGACTCTTTGACTGCGAGAGCTTAAAAGGCGAGACGGTAACTACAAAGCATACTACTTGCCCACACGAATAAAAAAGGTGAGACGACTACAACAAAGTATGCTACTTGCCCGCACGAGTATAAAAGGCAAGACGACAACAACAACAAAACCAAAGTACTTGCCCGTACGAGTATAAAAGGCGAGATGACAACAACAGCAAAATCATACCCCCCGCTCGCACGAGCGTTAAAAGCTAGATGGGGACAACATGGCATACTCTTTGCCCACACAATTGCAAAAGGCGAGACGACAACAACAAAGCAAGCTGCTTGCCTGCATGAGTATAAAAAATGGGATGGCAACAACAACAAAACTAGACTCCTTGCCCATAAGAGTATAAAAGGCAACAAGTACAACAACAAAAGTATACTGCTCACTTGCCCCAATATAAAGGGCGAGACGGTAACAACAATAAAACTAGACTCCTTACTTGCGTGAGTATAAAAGGTGAGACGACAACAATAGCAAAAGTAGTGTCCTTGCCTACAAGAATATAGACAACAACAAGTTCAAAACAAAAGTATATTCCTTCCCTACATGAGTATAAATGGTGAGACGACAATAACAGCAAATCAGACTCCTAGCATGCACAGGTATAAAAGGCGAGACAACAACAACAGAGTATACTCCTTGCCCGCACGAGTATTAAAGGCGGGGCAGCAATAATAACAAAGCAGACACCTAGCCCATTCAAGTAAGAAAGGTGAGACAGTAACAGCAACAAAAGCAGACTCCTTACCCGCAAGAGTATATACGGCGACAAGTTCGACAACATGAGTATACCCCTTGCCTACCAGAGTATAAAAACTGAGACAACAACAATAACAAAACTAGACTCTTTCTTGTACGAGTATAAAAGGTGAGACGGCAACACCAACAATAGCATACTCCCAGCCCGAATGGATATAAGAGACGCGACGATAACGACAAAGTGTACTCCTTATCCGTACGATTATAAAATGCGAGACGGTAACAACAACAAAACCAAACTCCTTGCCCGTACGAGGATAAAAGGTGAGACAATAACAATAGAAGCAGACTCCTTGCCCGTAGGAGTATAAAAGGCAAAAAGTACAATAACAAATGTATAATCCTTTCCGACATGAGTACAAAAGGCAAGACGGCAACAATAGCAAAGCAGACTCTTATTCTGCATGAGTATGAAAGGCAGCACGACAACAACAACAAAAGCAGACTCTTTGCCTGCAAGAGTATAAAAGCGGCAAGCATGACAACAAAAGTATACTCCTCGCCCGCCCAAGTATGAAAGGCGAGACGACAACATCAACAAAACCAAACTCTTTGCCTGCACGAGTATAAAACACGAGATGGCAAGAACAAGAAAAGCAGACTTTTTGCTCGCAAGAGCATTAAAGGCGACAAGTACAAAAACTAAAGCATACTCCTCTACCGCCTGAGCATTGAGGACGAGATGGAAACAATAGCCAAAGTAGTGTCCTTGCCCGCAAGAATATAAAAGGCAAAAAGTTCAAAAACAAAAGTATACACCTTGCCCAAACGAGTATAAAAAAGTGAGACGGTAACAACAGCAAAGCAGCCTCTTAGCCCGCATGAGTATAAAAGGCAGGATGGCAACTACAACAAAAGCAGACTCTTTACCCACAAGAGGATAAAAAGCTACAAGCACGACCACAAAACCATACTCCTCGCCCGAACAAGTATAAAAGGCGAGACGACAGCATCGACAAAACCAGACTCCTAGACCGCACGAGTATAAAACGTGAGATGGCAAGAACAACAAAAGCAGACTTCTTGCCCGCAAGAGTATTAAAGGCAACAAGTAAAACAAGAAAGGTAAACTCCTCTCCAGTCTGAGTATAAAAGGCGAGACGACGATAACAACAAAACTAAACTCCTTGCCTGCACGAGCATAAATGGCGAGACAGTAACAACAACAAAAGTATACTCATTGCCCGAACGAGTGTAAAAGGTGAGATGACAACAACAAAGCATGCTGTTTACCTACACGAGTATAAAGGCGAGACGACGACATCAACAAAAATAGACTCCTTGCCCGCGCGAGTATAAAAGGTGAGATGGAAACATAAATAAAAGTAAACTCTTTATCGCTCAAGTATAAAATGCAAGACGGTAAGAGCAACAAAAGCAGACTTTTTGTCCGGAAGAGTATAAAAGGCAACAAGTGCAACAACAAAAGTATACTCCTCACTTGCCTAAATATAAAAGGTGTGATGGCAAGAATAACAAAACCAGACTCCTTGCTTGCATGAGTATAACAGGCGAGACAGCAACAACAACAAAAGTAGACTCCTTGCCTGCATGTGTATAAATGGTGAAAAGTACAACAACAAAAGTATGCTCCTTGCCCACACGAGTATAAAAGGCGAGACAGCAACAATAGCAAAGCAGACTCCTGGCCTGTATGAGAATAAAAGGCGAGATGGCAACAACAACAAAAGCATACTCCTTGCTATAAAAGGCAAGAAGGCAACAACAACAAAAGTAGATTCTTTGGCCGTAAGAGTTTAAAAGGCGAGACAGCAACAACAAAGCATACTCTTTGCCCGCACGAGTAAAAATGGTGAGACGGTAGCAACAAAGCGCTCGACTTGCCCGCATGAGTGTAAAAGACGAGACGGCAACAGCAACAAAACTAGACTATTCGTCCGTACGAGTATAAAAGGCGAAGCGACAACAGCAACAAAAGCATACTCCCTACCCGCGCAAGTGTTAAAGGCTCGTCGGGAATAGCGTAGCATGCTCCTTGCTTGTGCGAGTGTAAAAGGCGATTCGGAAACAATAAAGCATGCTGCTTGCCCGCATGATTATAAAAAGCGAGATGGCAGCAACAACAATACTAGACTCGTTGCCCCAATAGTATAAAAGGCGACAAGTACAAGAACAAGAGTGTACTACTCACCCACTGAGTATAAAAGGTGACACGACAACAACAATAAAGCTAGACTCCTTACCCGCAAGAGTATAAAAGGCGTGACAGCAACAACAGCAAAAGTAGTGTGCTTGCTCGCAAGAATATAAAAGACAAAAGGTTAAAAAAAATTTATACTCCTTCCCCGCACGGGTATAAATGGCGAGTCGATAGTAACAACAAAGTAAACTCATAGCATGCATGATTAAAAAAGGTAAGAGGGCAAAAACAAAGCATACACCTTGGCTACACGAGTATAAAAGGCGAGATAGCAGCAGCAACAAAATCAGTGCATGCTCCTTGCCCTCACTAGTATAAAAGGCGAGACGAGAACAACAACAAAACCAGACTCCTTGTCCGTATCTGTATAAAAAGTGAGACAGAAATAACAGCAAAAGCATTGTCTTTTCTCGCAGGAGTAAAAAAGTCGAGATGACAATAGCAAAGCATACTCCTCGTTGGCACAAGTATAAAAGGCAAGACGGCAGCAACAAAGCCTGCTCCTTGTCACATGAGTATAAAAGGCGAGACGATAGCAACAACAAAACCAGTCTCCGTGCCTGTACGATTATAAATGGCGATGCGGCAACAATAACCAAAGCTGACTCCTTGCCTGCAAGAGTATAAAAGGTGAGATGGCAACAACATTGCATACTTTTTGCCCGCACGAGTATAAAAGGCGAGACGCAACAATAAAGCATGCTGATTGCTAGCACGAGTATAAAAGGCGAGTTGGCAACAACATTACATACTTTTTACCAAAACAAGTAGAAAAAGCGAGATGCAACAATAAAACATGCTACTCGCCAGCATGAGTATGAAGTGTGAGTCGGCAACAACAACAAAACTTGACTCCCTGCCCTTACGAGTATAAAAGAAGCATGTCTGTGGTCCTTTGAAGGTACGCTCACTTAGTGGTTCATTTCATTTTGTGACTTTTATTGATGATGTCGTGCAAATTGTTCGTCTGACTTGAGTATAGGGGCGAAAGACTAATCGAACCATCTAGTAGCTGGTTCCCTCCGAAGTTTCTATCAGGATAGCTGGAGCTCGGTGCGAGTTCTATCAGGTAAAGCCAATGATTAGAGGCATCGGGAGCACAACACCCTCGACCTATTCTCAAACTTTAAATAGGTAGGACGGTGCGGCTACTCCGTTGAATCATGCCATGGAATCGAGAGCTCCAAGTTTTGGTAAACAGAACTGGAGATGCAGGATGAGCCGGAAGCCGGGTTACAGTGCCCAACTGCGCGCTAACCCAGATCCCACAAAGGGTGTGGGTCGATTAAGACAACAGCATGGTGGTCATGGAAGTTGAAATTCGCTAAGGAGTGTGTAACAACTCACCTGCCGAATCAACTAGCCCCGAAAATGGATGGCACTGAAGCGCACGACCCACACCTGGCAATTGGGGCAAGGGCCAGGCCCCGAAGAGTAGGAGGGTACGGCGATCGTTGTGAACGGCACTTGCACATGGAAGGCCCCGAAGAGACGAGGGAAACCCGTCCAACAGCATGTCCGCGCGCGAGCTTCAAAAGGAGTCGGGTTAAAATTTTGGAACCGGGACCCGGCGACTGACAACAACGTTAGGGAGTCCAGAGACGTCGGCAGGGCCCTCTGGAAGAGTTATCTTTTCTATTTAATAGCCTGCCCACCCTGGAAACGACTCAGTCGGAGGTAGGGTCCAGAGGCTGGAAGAGCACCGGTGGACTGAGTGCTTACCGCGGCGTCCGGTGTGCCCCCGACGGCCCTTGAAAATTCGGTGGACTGAGTGCTTACCGCGCCCGGTCGTACTCATAATTGCATCAAGTCTCCAAGGTGAATAGCCTCTAGTCAATGGAACAATGTAAGCAAGGGAACTCAGCAAAATGGATCCGTAACCTCGAGAAAAGGAATTGCTATGAGGGCTGGGCTCGGGGGTCCTAGCCTCGAACACGTCGGTTGTTGGCTGACAGCTCGTGCTGCTCCCGCGGTGAGAGCAGGTCGCCGGGTTCCGGCCGGGGGACGGACTGGGAACGGCCCCTCCTAGGGCCTTCCCCGAGCATCGAACAGTTGACTCAGAACTGGTGAGGACAAGGGGAATCTGACTGTTTAATTAAAACAAAGCATTGCAGTGGTCCCTACAGATGCTAATGCAATGTGATTTCTGCCCAGTGTTCTGAATGTCAAAGTGAAGAAATTCAACCAAGCATGGGTAAATGGCGGGAGTAACTTTGACTCTCTTAAGGTAGCCAAATGCCTCATCATCTAATTAGTGACGTGCATGAATGGATTATCGACATTCCCACTGTCCCTATCTACTATCCAGCGAAACCACAGCCAAGGGAACGGGCTTGGCAGAATCAGCGGGGAAAGAAGACCCTGTTGATCTTGACTCTAGTCCCACTTTGTGAAATGACTTGAAAGGTGTAGGATAAGTGGGAGCCGGTCCTCTAGCAAAAGTGAAATACCACTACTTTTAATGTTATTTTACTTATTCTGCGAATTGGAGGTGGGGCATCGCACCACCTTTGGGAATGAAGGCCGTTTGACGGGCTGAGCTATGCAGAAGACATTGTCAAGTGCAGAGTTTGGCTGGGGCGGCACATCTATTAAAAGATAACGCAGGTGTCCTAAGATGAGCTCAATGAGAACGGAAATCTCGTGTGGAACAAAAGGCTAAAAGCTCATTTGATTCTAATTTCCAGTACGAATACGAACGGTGAAAGCGTGGCCTATCGATCCTTTACACCTTTGGAATTTGAAGCTGGAGATGTAAGAAAAGTTACCACAAGGATAACTGGCTTGTGGCAGCCAAGCGTTCATAGCGACGTTGCTTTTTGATCCTTCGATGTCGACTCTTTCTATCATTGTGAAGCAGAATTCACCAAGTGTTGGATTGTTCACCCACCAATACAGAACGTGAGCTGGGTTTAGACCGTCGTGAGACGGGTTAGTTTTACCCTACTGATGACGGCGTCGCAACAGTAATCCAACCTAGTACGAGAGGAGCCGTTGATTGGCACAAAAGGTCATCGTACTTGGTTGAAAAGCTAGTGGCGCGAAGCTACCGTGCGTTGGATTATGACTGGACGCCTCTAAGTCAGAATCTAGGCTAGAATCGACGCGTGCCCCCGTCGTTCGATTGTCTACCCGTAGTAGGGGCCCTACGGCCGCCAAAGACACATGTTGTGGGCCAAGCACCCGCAGCGGATGAGTTGCGGCTGCCGCCTTGAATTACAATTTCTATCGATCGATGGGTAGAATCCTTTGCATACGACTTAAATTCGCAGCAGGGTATTGTAAGTGGTAAAGTGGCCTTGCTGCCACGATCCACTGAGATTCAGCCTCTGTCGCTTTGATTCGTCCCACCCTCTCCCCTCAAATCATTTTTCCAACTTTTCTTGAGCCGGCTGGGGAGGCTAGCTTCCGGGCTTGGAAATCCCTAAGTTGAGCCCTGCACAAGAAGCTGGATAGTTGCGTAGTGTGTCCGGGGAGGCCCGCAATGAGGAAGCCCCGGCAGCACGCTTGTACCAGGCACCAGGGAGGTTAGGTGTTGGACCCTCGTGTGAAGAGCCCAATAGAGTTGTTGGCACATTGCACGGACTCGTAGAACGAGCATGGACGTGGACATGGGGCTGGGCATAAGTAAGGTGATTGGAAAATCAGCTAAGGAATTGGTCACCGAAGAAGGCTTGAAAACAGCCAATGAATGGATTGTTGGCAACATGCACCAACTCGTTGAATGGGCATGTGCTAGCCATGCCAGGAAGTTAGGCGATGGGAAAATCGGTCAGGCATGAAACTGACCAAGGAATGGATTGTTGGCACCTGGGACTGGCTCTCATTGAATGGGTGTGGACATGGGCTGGGCATGTCCACGAGCAAGGTGATGGGAAAATCGGCTAAGGCATTGGCCACCGAAGAAGGCTTGAAAACAGCCAAGGAATGGATTGTTGGCAACTTGCACCAAATCGCTGAATGGGCATGTGCTGGCCATGTCAGCAAGTAAGGTGACGGGAAAATCGGTCCCGATATGAAAACGGCCAAGGAATGGATTGCTGGAAACTTGTACCAACTTGTTGAATGGGCATGCGCTGGGCTTGTTAGCAAGCAAGGTGATGGGAAAATTGGCCAATGCACGAAAACGACCAAGGAATGGATTGTTGGCACCCTGCACCAACTCGTCGAATGGGCGTGGACATGGGCTGGGCATGTCAACAAGCAAGGTGCTGCTAACTTCGGCCAAGGCACTGGCCACCAAAGGGGGATTCGAAACGACAAAGGAATGGACTCGGAGCTCGCTTGCCTTCACACATGCTGCTGCCACCATGGGAGGTTAGCACGGGAGGCCAGTGAGGCAGGCTAGCAAGGGATGTTAGCCGAGTAAGCAACCTAACCGTTGCGCCACACAACACGCTCGACTGTTGCATGGGGTGACAGCGAGGAGGTTAGGCCCTAGTCCCTCGTCCAAAGAGCATGATAGAGCTGATGGCACCTTGCACCAACCCCCTTGCACCGACCCGTTGAATCAGAAAGCAAGGCTACGGGAAGATTAGCCAAGGCATTGGCCACCTAATTGGGCTTAAAATATGGCCAAGGAATAGACTCAGAGCATGCTCAGCCCCGCACAGGTTGCTGCCCGCAAGCATGCTCTGCACACGTTGCTGCCAGCGAGGGAGGTTAACAAAAAGCTAGGAAGGCACCCGAGCAAGAGAGGGAGGCTAGCAGTGCGACGGGCGCCGTGCAACATGCTGCTCGTCGGTCCACCAGCGGCGCGATGAGGGGAGCAAATGGGACGAGCAGCGCACGCGGAGCGGGCTGGGGGCAGCAGCGCGCACTCTCGACATACTGCTCGTGTGCCCAGCAGCGCACCTGCAACAGGCTCGGGGGAGCAGCATGCAAGGGTAATGTGCCGCATATCTGGCCAGGAGCGTGCACGGCGGCCATGGGGGAGAAGCCCGCTGTTGGTCTAGCTAGCAGCAAGCACGGCGGGTTGGGGGGAGCAGAGCCTGCGGAGCGGGCTGGGGGAACAGCGTGAGCGCTCGTTAGACCAGTAAAGCGCGCTGCAGGCTGAGGGAGCAGCGGGCTGCTCGTATGGCCCACGCATAGCGACCTGCATGTTGGGCCCGCCGCTCGCGAGAGCAGTCTTCCAGAGCACCCGCAGCCAGCGAGCTGCGTGTCAGGCCTGCCGTGGGCGTGCGCAGTCCTCCCACCACTCGCGGCCAGTGAGCTGGGCGTCGGGCCAACCGTACGCGCTCGCAGTCCTCCCAGTGCGGTGCTCGGCGGGCCTGCAGCCCGCGCGGTGCGGGTCGGGCCTGCAGCCCGCGCGAGCAGTTCTTCAGAGCACATGTGCCGCGAACTTCGAGTTGGGCCTGCCATACGCGAGCGCAGTCCTTCCAGCGCGCGCGCCCAGCAAGCTGCGCGTCAGGCAAGCCACACAGACACAGTCCTCCCATCGCACTCTCGGATTCAGAACATTACTCGAGCAATGGAACTGTCATTCCACTCCACCTTTGCTCAAACAGAGCCTTTGCCCCTCTATAGCACGAATACCATGCCCGTTTCGTCATCGGCCCCCAAACCATTTGGTTGGGTTCATGCCATGCGTGCGGTCACGGGCATCGTGAAGGAATGCTACCTGGTTGATTCTGGCAGTAGTCATATGCTTGTCTCAAAGATTAAGCGATGCATGTGTAAGTATGAACTAATTCAGACTGTGAAACTGCGAATTGCTCAGTAAATCAGTTATAGTTTGTTTGATGGTACCTACTACTCGGATAACCGTAGTAATTCTAGAGTTAATATGTGCAACAAACCCTGAATTTTGGAAGGGATGCATTTATTAGATAAAACATCCACGCGGGCTCTGCCCGTTGCTCTGATGATTCATGGTAACTCGACGGATCGCATGGCCAACATGCCGGAGACGTATCAGTCAAATTTCTGCCCTATCAACTTTTGATGGTAGGATAGAGGCCTATTGTTAGCCCATTGAACACTTGGTATGCAGGAGTTGACAGTACCTTGCTCCAATTCCTAGGATGGGACTTTGGAGTGGCTGGGCACTCCTTGAAGTGAGGTGAAAGCTGAGAGGATCAGCGTAGGCACGAGCCTACAAGTGGGTCCCAGTGTGGACCAATTCTTGTGTTGGACAAAGGATGTTGGGCTGCATGTTCATGGGCTCCATCAGATGGGCCATGGGCTTGGGCCTAGAGGCACAAAACACAAGATTGGGTCTTGGCCAAGTCTAGATGGCACTGCATGGCACTGTGTGGCACCGAGTCTCCTACGACGTGTAGAACGTGGGGATGTGCAGGTGTGGCTCTATCCGGGTGGCCGAGCATCGGGATAATGCTCATCATATCGTGCATGGCAAAGGATCATGGGTAGATAAGACTTATAGAGATCAAGTAATGGATGATCGTGGGAGATAAGGCTTATCAAGATCAAGTCATGGATGAGAACATGGGAAGATGAGGGTTATCAGCCACGATAGAGATCGTGGGGAGATAATGTTTATCTCCAAGCCCTAGAAAGCTGGGGGTGTCTGCTAGATATAGACCCTATGGGTTGTCATTTGTACTCAGTGAAAGAGAGAAATCACTCAGAGAGAAAGAGTGAAACACTGTTGAGAGTTCAAGTGATTGTTCCCTTGTATTACATGAGTTAAGTAATAAAAGGTTGGGAAAGGTTCCCGTATATGCTCTTGTGCCTCTTTTGAGTGTGTGAGTTGTGTGCCTACTTACAAAGTTCTATTGTGCAAATCATTGTGTGTGCGGTTGGCTGAGACTAAGTGTGACTTAGTGCCATTACAAGGCAAAATTTTGGGTGAAAAAATTAGCCCTGTGACAGCTGGTATCAGAGCAAAAAGGTTCGACCAATGACAAGTAGTTTGGGTCTTGATGCTGTACGTGAGCGCATAGCCAAGCTCTTTGAGGTACTCGGTGAACTTCCGGAGGGTGCAAATTTCACCCTGTTCCCAATGTTGGTGCTCTATGAGCAGTACATAATCGATCTGCAGCGGCAACAAGAGGTGGTGGCCTCTTCAATCACAGCTTTTTGGCTTGAGGAGTTGGCAGCAGAGATAGCCATCCTCAAGAAGGTTGTAGCCTCTCAACCAAGCTGAGGTGTTGTGGAGGGCTCGACCAAGATGAGGGTGCCAAAGCCAAAAGCCTTTGAGGGAGCGAGAGATGCCAAAGAGATCGAGAACTTTCTGTGGGATATGGAGCAGTACTTCAAAGCTGCCCGAGTGCCAAACATTGAGAAGGTCAATCAAACCAGCATATATCTGGCCAAAGACTCCAAGCTGTGGTGGCGGACTCAGTTGGATGACGATGCAAGTGCGAGCTGGCCTAAGATCGAGATGTGGGAGGGCCTAAAGAAGGAGTTGAAGGACCAGTTCTTGCCCTGCAACACATCATGGGTTGCGAGGGAATCCTTGAAGAAGTTCCTTGATGCATGACTACGTGAAGGAATTCAGTTCCTTGATGCTTGACATCCACAACATGTTGGATGAGGACAAGCTTCTCAACTTCCTTTCTGGTCTACAACCCTAGGCTCAACTCAAGCTTAGAAGGCAAGGTGTGAAGGACCTTCTTTCAGCAATGGCTGCGACTGATGGTTTAGTTGATTTTTGGATCACCAAGTCTTCTGATTCTGATGCTGGGAAGCAGCCCAAAGACAAGGGCAAGAAGAAAAAGGAAGGCAAGAAGGATAAGCACAAGGGTTGCGACAAGGATAAAGGCAAAGCCCTCTACTAAGAACAAGGTAAAGGTAAAACTAACTCTGGTTGTTTCATATGTAATGGACCACACAAGGCTAAGGAGTGCCCCAACTAAGAGAAGTTAAGTACCATAGTTACTGAGGAGAGTGGTCCCTCAACTGATGTTGGCCCCTCTCGTGTCAATCCTCTGTAGTTGGTGAGTGTTGTGCAAACTGGACGTGCCCCACAATCTGGCTTGATGTATGTAAAGATCAGGCTTAGTAGTAAGGAGTTGATGGCGATGGCTGAAACGGATGCTACCCACAACTTCGTGGCTGAGAGGATCATCCATGTTTCGTTTTTGGGACGTTCACTCCCTCTTCCAGTATTGGTGGGAAGTCAAGTGGTGTGCTATCAGCTATGCATGTGAGGCATGGGCTGAAGAAGGGAGAAGTCACCTACCTTGCAGCTTTGATGGAGATCAAAGAATGTATTGTTGCGGAGGTGCCTGACAGTGTAGCGGATCTGTTGGGAAAGTTCACTTATGTGATGCCTCCCGAACTCCCCAAGTGTCTTCCCCCGAGCTATGCCATTGACCACCACAAGATCGATTTGGTGCCCGGTTCCAAACCACCAGCACAAGCCCCATATCGCATGAGTTTGCTAGAGTTGGCAGAACTGAGGAAGCAGTTGACAGAGTTGCTGGATGCAGGCTTAATTCAGTGCTCCAAAGCATCATATGGTGCCCTGGTGTTATTTCAGAGGAAACACGATGGGTAAACAAGGTGACGGTAAAGAGCAAGTACCCTATTCCATTGATAGCGTGCTTGTTTGACAGGTTAGTGAGAGCCTCATACTTCACCAAGCTGGATCTATGGTTTGGATATTGGCAAGTCAGGATTGCATAAGGAGATGAGGGGAAAACCTGGTGCATCACTCGCTATGGCTACTACGAATTCTTGGCGATGCCATTTGGTTTGACTAATGCCACTGCTACTTTCTGTAATTTAATGCATGATGTGTTTCATGAATTTATTGATCATTTTGTGGTTGTATATCTGGATGATATTGTTGTGTATAGTGAGTCCTTGGAGGATCACTTGTCCCACCTGAGGTTGGTGTTGTCTAAGTTGAGAGAGCACCAATTATATGTGAAAAAGGAAAAATGTGAGTTCGCCCGACGTGAGATAATGTTCCTTGGGCATAGGGTGAGTCGAGGGCAAGTTAAAATGGACGTGAGAAAAGTCCAGGTAATAGTGAAGTGGGAGGCCCCTACCAAAGTGTCTGAGTTGAGATCCTTTCTTGGTTTGTCTAACTATTACAGGAAGTTAGTGCAGGGTTACTCCAAAAAGGTGGCCCCATTGACAGACTTACTCAAGAAGGATAGACCCTGGAGGTGGACCACATATTGCCGAGAAGCCTTTGACAAGTTGTTGTCCACGGAGCCGATCCTGAGGCTGTCTGATTTCGAGTTGCCTTTCTGTGTGCTAACTGATGCCTCAGACAAAGCCATTTGAGGTGTGTTGGTGCAAGAAGGCCACCCCATTGCCTATGAGAGTCAGAAACTCAATGATACAGAGCAGCGGTACTTAGCCCATGAGAAGGAGATGTTGGCAGTGGTGCATTGCCTTCGCACATGGATGGTGTATTTGCTGGGTACCAGGTTCGTGGTTCAGACCGACAATGTGGCTAACACATTCTTTCAGACTTAGAAGAAGCTTTCTGCGCGGCAGGCACGGTGGCAGGAGTTCTTGGCTGAGAACGATTTTACTTGGGAACACAAGCCAGGAAGGCAAAATCAGGTGGCAGATGCCCTAAGTCGCCAACAAGTGCAAGAGACGGTCAAAACCCAAACCACCTGCCATTGGTTCTCACCCAAAATTTTTCCTTGTGATGGCACTAAGTCACACTTAGACTCAGCCAACCACACACACAGAAGGATTGCACAATGGAACTTTATAAGTAGGCACACAACTCACACACTCAAAAGAGACACAAAAGTATATACGGGAACCTTTCTCAACCTTTTATTACTTAACTCAAGTAACACAAAGGAACAATCACCTGAACTTTTAACAGTGTTTCACTATTTCTCTCTGAGCGATTTCTCTTTCACTGAGTACAAATGACAACCTGTAGGGTCTATATATAGCTGACACCCTCAGCTATCTAGGTCTTGGAAATAAACATTATCTCCCCATGATCTCTATCGTGGCTGATAACCCTTATCTTCCCACGATCTCATCCATGACTTGATCCTGATAAGCCTTATCCCCCACTATCATCCATCACTTGATCTCGATAAGCCTTATCTACCCCCGATCCTTTGCCATGCACGATCTGATGAGCATTATCCTGATGCTTGACCAACTGGATAGAGCCACACCCGCACATCCCCACGTTCCACAAGTCGTAGGAGACTTAGTGCCACGCAGTGCCTTGCAATGCCATGCAGACTTGGCCAAGACCCAGTCCTGTGTTTTGGGCCTCTTGGCCCAAGCCCATGGCCCATCTGATGGAGCCCACGAACATATAGCCCAAAATCCTATGTCCAACCCAAGTCTTGGTCCACACTGGGACCCGCATGTAGGCCCATGCCTACGCTGACCCTCTCAGCTTTCACCTTGCTTCAAGGAGTGCCTAGCCACTCCAAAGTCCCATGCTAAGAATTGGCGCAAGGTGCTGCCAACTCCTGCATGCCAAGTGTTCATTGGTAAGGTTGATAGGTAGTCTTCCACCTGCTCCTTGAACTGCAATTGAGTCACATCTCTTTCCCAGCTCGCTTCACTATCTAGGGCATTTTTTCACTTCACCAAGTACTCAACCTGCATGTTCTTCTTACTTTGTCCCTACGTTCGGTGGTCTAGAATTCTCTCCACTTCACGCTGGAACTCAGTTCTGATTGTAGCGGGAGCACATCGTGCTTGCTTCCTTGGAGGCTCATCGCCCGCTTCCTCGTGGAAGGGCTTCAAGAAACTCACGTGGAAGGTTGGATGCACCTTCAACCTTTCTTGGAGCTACAACCTGTATGCAACATTGCCAACTTTCTTCACCACTGTGAAGGGACCATCATACCTTGGAACGAGCCCATGATGATGCAGTGCAGCGGTACTTAGCCCATGAGAAGGAGATGCTGGCAGTGGTACATTGCCTTCGCACCTGAAGGGTGTATTTGCTGGATGCCCAGTTCGTGGTTCGGATCAACAATGTGGCTAACCCATTCTTTCAGACTCAAAAGAAGCTTTCTGCACAACAGGCGCAGTGGCAGGAGTTCTTGGCTGAGTACGATTTTACTTGGGAACACAAACTAGGCAGGCAAAATAGGTGGCGGATGCCCTAAGTCGCCGGCAAGTGCAAGAGACGGTTGCTGCCCTCACTCAAGTGCAGAGTGACTTGCTAGACAAAATCAGGAACAAGCTCGCACGAGTATAAAAGGTGAGATCACAACAAGAAAGCATACACTTTACACGGACTAGTATAAAAGGCAGGGTGGCAACAACAAAGCATGCTCCTTATCCGCATGAGCAGAAAAAGCGAGAAGAGAACAACAACAAAACCAGACTCCTTGCCCACACGATTATAAAAGGTAGGACGGCAACAACAACAAAAGCATGCTCCTTGCTCGTAGGAGTATAAAAGGCGAAACGACAACAACCAAGCATACTTCATTCTCGTACAGGCATAAAAGGTGAGTAGGTAACAACAATAAAACTAGACTCCTTGCCTGCACAAGTAAAAAGGCGTGGTAGCAATAGCAAAGCATACTCCTTACCTGCACGAGAATAAAAGGTGAGACGACAACTAGTACAAAACTAGACTCTTTGCCTGCATGGGTATAAAATGCAAGACGACAACAACAACAAGAGCAGATACCTTGCCCACAAGACTATAAAAGGCAAAATGTACAACAAGAAAAGTATCGTCCTTGCCCATACGAGTATAAAAGATGAGACAACAACAACAAAGCATGCTCTTCACCTGTATGAATATAAAGGGTGAGACAGCAAAAACAATAAATGCAAACTCCTCGCCCAAACGGGTATAAAAGGGGAGATGGTAAGAACAGTAAAATCATACTTTTACTCGCACAAGTAAAAAAGGCGAGATGGCAACAGCAAAGCATGCCTGCAAAGGCGAGACGACAACAACAAAGCGTACTCCTTGCATGCACAACAATAAAAGGCGAGACAGCAACAACAACAAAATCAGACTCCTTGCCTGCACGGGTATAAAAGACGAGACAATAACAATAATAAAAGCAGATTCTTTTCCGACAAGAGTATAAAAGATAAAAAGTACAATAACAAAAGTTTACTCGTTGCCCGCACGAGTATAAAAGGCGAGATGGTAACAATAGCAAAGCAGACTCGTAGTCCGTGTGAGTTTAAAAGGCTAGACAACAAAAACAACAAATGCAGACCCCTTGCCCACAAGAGTATGAAAGTAGACAATCACAACAACCAAAGTATACTCCTAGCCCGCTAGAGTATAAAAGGTAGGACGACAATAACAACAAAACTAGAGTCCTTGCCTGCATGACGATAAAAGGGAAGACGACAACAACAGCAAAAGTAGACTCCTTGCTCACAATGGTATAAAAGGCAAAAAGTACAACAACAACATATACTCCTGGCCCGTACGAATACAAAAGGGGAGACAGTAGCAACAACAAAGCATACTCCAAGCCTGTGCGAGCATAAAAGTGAGAAAACAACAACAACAACTGCAGACTCTGTGCCCACGAGAGCATAAAATGCAAGACGGCAATAACAACAAAGGCACACTCCTTGCCCATGCAAGTATAAAAAGTAAGACAACAACAACAAATCTTGCTTCTTTCCCTCACGAGTAAAAGACGAGGTAGCAACAGCAAAGCATACTCCTTAACCACACAAGAATAAATGGCGAGACGAAAACAGCAGCAAAAGCAGGCTCCTTGCATACACGGGTCTAAAAGGCAAGACAGTAACAACAACAAGAGCAGACACTTTGCTATATGAATATAAAAGGCGAAGTGTACAACAACAAAAGTATACTCCTTGCCCGCATGAGTATAAAAAGCGAGACAACAACAACAAAGCATGCTCCTCACCCGTACGAGTATAAAAGGCAAGACGGTAAAAATAATAAATGTAGACTTCTTGCCCGTACGAATGTAAAAGGCGAGATGGTAAGAAAAACAAAAGCATACTCTTTACTCGCTCGAGTAAAAAAGGCGAGATGGCAATAACAAAGCCTACTCCTTGCCCGCACGAGTATAAAAGGTGAGACGGCAATAGCAAAGCATACTCCTATCTGCATAAGAATAAAAGGCAAGACGACAACAACAACAAAATCAGACTCCTTGCTCGCACGGGTATAAGAACGAGACAATAACAACAACAAAAGTAGACTCTTTGCAGACATCAGTATAAAAGGTGAAAGGTACAATAAGAAAAGTTTACTCCTTACCTACACAAGTATAAATGGCGAGATGGTAATAACAGCAAAACAGATTCGTAGCCCATGCGAGTATAAAGGCTAGACAACAAAAACAACAAATGCAAACTCCTTGCCCGTAAGAGTATGAAAGGCGACAATCAGAACAACAAAAGTATACTCCTAGCCCGCTGGAGTATAAAGGGCAAGATGGCAAGAACAACAAAACCAGAGTCCTTGCCTACACGAAGATAAAAGGCGAGACGACAACAACAGCAAAAGTAGACTCCTTACCCGCCAGAGTATAAAAGGCAAAAAGTACAACAACAAAAGTATACTCTTTTCCCACACGAGTATAAAAGGGAAAACAGTAGCAATAAAAAAGCATACTCCTAGCCTGCATGAGCATAAAAGCAAGACAACAACCACAACAAATGAAGACTCCATGCCCGCGAGAGTATAAAAGGCAAGATGGCAACAACAACGAAAGCACATTCCTAGCCCATGCAAGTATAAAAAGTGAGACGATAATAATAAAGCTTGCTTCTTGCCTACAAGAGTATAAAAGGCGAGTTGGCAGCAGAAACAAAACTAGACTCCTTGCCCACACAACTAAATGACGAGACGGCAACAGCAAAGCATACTCCTTAGCCACACAAGAATAATGGCAACCAGGCTTCTTGCCTACACGGGTATAAAAGGCAAGATAGTAACAACAATAAGAGCAGACACCTTGCCTGCAAGAGTATAAAAGGCAAAATGTACAACAACAAAAGTATACTCCTTGCTCGTATGAGCATAAAAGGCGAGACAACAACAAAGCATGTTCCTCACCCGTACGAGTATAAAAGGCAAGACAGCAAAAATAATAAATGTAGATTCCTTGCCCATGTACGAGTATAAATGTGTGATGGCAACAGCAACAAAACCAAAGATCTTGCTCGCACGAAGATAAAAGGCAAGATGGCAAAAACAGTTAAAGTAGAATCTTTACTAGCAAGAGGATAAAATGAAAAAAGTACAACAACAAAAGTATACTCCATGCCCGCATGAGTATAAAAGTGGAGACTGTAGCAATAACAAAGCATACTCCTAGCTCGCACGAGTATAAAAATGAGACGACAACAACAACAAAAACAGCCCACACGAGTATAAAAGTGGAGATGGTAGCAATAACAAAGCATAACCCTAGCCCGCACGAGTATAAAGATGAGACGACAATAACAACAAAACCAGACTCCTTGCCCGCAAGAGTATAAAAGGTGAGACAACAACAGCAAAGCATACTTTTTGTCCTACGAGTATAAAAGACGAGACAGTAACAACAAAGCATGTTGTTTGCTTGCATGAGTAAAAAAAGGGAGATGGCAACAAGTGCAACACTAGATTCCCTGTCCTTATGAGTATAAAATGCGAGACAGCAAGAACAAAGTGTGCTGCTTGCCTGCACGAGTAAGAAAGGCGAGATGACAGCAAGAACAAAGCCAAACTCCTTGTCTGTACGAGTATAAAAAGTGAGACGGGAACAATAACAAAAGCATACTTGCTGCCCGCACGAGTGTGAAATCAACACGACAACAACAAGGCATACTCCTTACCCGCATAAGTATAAAAGGCTAGACAACAAGAACAAAGTATACGCCTTGCCAGCACGAGTATAAAAGGCGGTATGGCAACAGTAAAGCATACTCTTTTCTCGTAAGAGTATAAAAGACGACATAGCAATAGCAACGCATATGCCTTGCCCGTGCGAGTATAAAAGCGAGACGGTTCCCTGCCTATACGAGTATAAAATGTAAGATGACAATGGCAACAACAAAGCATACTCTTTCCATGCAAGAGTTTAAAAGGCAAGGTGGCAAAAACAAAGCGTACTCCTTGCCCACACGAGTACCATGGCAAGACGGCAATAGCAAAGCATTCTTCTTGCCCGCACGAGTATAAAAGGCAAGACAACAACAACAAAGCATTCTCCTCGCCCGCTTGAGTACAAAAGGAGAGACTGCAACAACAATAGAACCAGACTCCTTGCCCATACAAGCATAAAAGGAGAGATGACAACAACAACAAAAGTATACTCTTTGCTTGCACGGGCATAAAAAGCAAGATGGCAATATCAAAGCATACTCCTTTCCTGCACGAGTGTAAAAGGCGAGGCGGCAATAGCAACAAAACCAGACTCTTTGATAGCATAGGTATAAAATGCAAGATAGTAACAACAACAAAAGTAGACTCATTGCTCGCAAGAGCTTAAAAGGCAAAACGTACAACAAGAAAAGTATACTCCTTCTTGCGCATGTATAAAAGGCAACATGGCAACAACAGCAAGGCAGGCTCCTAGCCCGTACGAGTGCAAAAGGTGAGAAGGCAAAAACAAAAAAAGTCGACTCCTTGTCCACTAGAGTATAAAAGGCGAGGCGGCAATAGCAACAAAACCAGACTCTTTGCCTACACAGGTATATAATACGAGACAGTAACAACAACAAAATTAGACTCATTACCCGCAAGAGTATAAAACGCGAAAAGTACAACAAGAAAAGTATACACCTTCTTGCACGCGTTCAAAAAGGCAACGCGGCAATAACAGCAAAGCAGAATCCTAGCTTGCACTTGTGTAAAAGGCGAGAAGGCAAAAACAACAAAACCAGGCTCCTTGCTTGCAAGAGCATAAAAGATGACAAGCACAACAATGAAAGTACACTCCTTGCCCTCCCAAGTATAGAAGTCGGGACGGTAACAACAACAAAACTACACTCCTTGCCTGCACAACGATAAAAGGCGAGATGAAAACAACAACAAAACTAGACTCCTTGTCCACAAGAGTATAAAAGGAAAAAAGTACAACAACAAAAGTATACTACTTGCTCGCAAGAGTGCAAAATATGAGATGGTAATAATAGCAAAGCAGACTCCTTGCTTGCATGAGTATAAAAGGCAAAAAGTACAAAAACAACAGTATACTCCTTGTCGGCATGAGTATAAATGGCAAGATGGCAACAACAACAAAACTAGACTCCTTGCCATATGAGCATAAAATGCGAGACGACAATAACGACAAAAGGATGCTCCTTGCTCACAAAGGTATAAAAGCTGAGACAGAAACTGCACAACATACTCCTTGCCTGCATGAGTATAAAGCATACTCCTTTCCGTCAATTGTATAAAAGGCGAGACGGCAACAGTAAAATAAACTCCTTGCCTACAAAAGTATAAAAGACAAGACAACAACAACAAAGCATACTCCCTACCCGCATGAGTATAAAGGACGAGACGACAATAACAACAAAACCAGACTCAGTGCCCGTACGTGTATAAAAGTTGAGACAGCAACAACAACAAAAGCATACTCCTTGCCCACACGAGTATAGAAGGCGAGACAACAACAGGCAAACATATTCCTTTCCCGTAAAAGTATGAAGGGTGAGATGGCAACTAAAAAGCATGCTCCTCGCCCGCACAAGTATAAAAGGCAAGATGACAACAACAACAAAACCACACTTCTTGGCCGCACAAGTATAAAATGCGAAATGGCAATAACAACAAAAGTACATTCTTTGCTCGCACGAGTATAAGAGGCGAGATGACAATAGCAAAGCATACTCTTACCCCACACATGCATGAAAGGCAAGATGAAAACAACACAAAACAAGAATCCTTGCCCGCACGAGCGTAAAAGGCGAGACAGTAAGAACAACAAAAGCATACCCTTTGCTCGCATGACTGTAAAAGGCGAGATGACATCAACAAAGCATACTCCTAGCCCAAACGAGTAGAAAAATTGAGATGGCAACAACAACAAAACCAGACTCTTTTCCTACAAGTGTATAAAAGGTAAGACAGCAACAACAAAGCAAACTCCATGTCTACACAGTATAAAAGGTGAGATGACAACAACAAAGCATGCTGCTGGCCCACACATGTATAAAAGGCAAGAGGGTAATGACAACAAAACGATACCCCTTGTCCATATGAGACAACAACAGCAAAGCGTACTATTTGCCTACATGAGCTTAAAAGGCGATACGGTAACAGCAAAGCATATTCCTTACCCGTACAAGTATAAAAGGCATGTATGAAAGTTCAGACAGCAACAACAAAGCTCGACTACTTGCCTGTACAAGTATAAACATTGAGATGGCAACAACAATAAAAGGAGACTCCTTGCCCGCAAGACTATAAAAGGCAAAAGGCACAATAACAAAAGTATACTCGTTGCAAACATGAGTATAAAAGGCGAGACAGCAACAACAACAAAGCCAGACTCCTTACCCACACGAGCATAAAAGGCAAGATGGCAACAATAATAAAAGTAGACTCCTTGCCCGGAAGAGTATAAAAGGCAAAAAGTATATCAACAAAAGTATACTCTTTGCCTGCACGAGTATAAAAGGCGAGAAGGCAATAACAACAAAACCAAACTAGTTACCTGCGAGAGTATAAAATGTAAAAGTACAACAATGAAGGTATACTCCTTGCCCGGCCGAGTATAAAAAGCAAGACGGCAACAACAAAGCGTAAACCTTGCCCACACGAGTATAAAAGGCAATATGGCAACAACAAAGCATGTTGCTTGCTTGCACGAGTCCAAAAGGCCCGACTGAAACAACAACATACCAGACTTCTTGCCCGTGTAAGTATAAACGGTGACACGGCAACGGCAAAAAGGGCATACTCCCTATCCGGACGAGTATAATAGGCAAGGCGTCAACAACAACAAAAGTAGACTCCCAACCCGGACGAGTATACAAGGCGAGACGAAAACAACAGTAAAAGTAGACTCCATGCCTGGAAAAATATAAAGGGTAAAAAGTGCGAAATCAAAAGTATCCTCCTTGACTGCATTAGCATAAAAGGTGAGACGGTATCAACTGTAAAGCAAAAGCATAGCCCTCACGAGTATAAAAATCTAGACGACAATAATAACAAAACCAGACTCCTTGCCTGCATGAGTACTAAAGGCGACAAGTACAACAACAAAAGTATGCTCCTCACCAGCCCAAGTACAAAAGGCAAGACGACAACAATGAAGCCAATTGCTTGCAGGCACTAGTATAAAAGGCGAGATGGCAACAACCACAAACCTAGACTCCTTGCCTCTATGAGTATAAAGGGCAAGGTAGCAACAACAACAAAAGCAGACTTCCAGCCCGCACGAGTACAAAAGGTGAGACGGCAACAACAAAGCAAACTCCATGTCTACACGAGTATAAAAGGCGAGAACAACAGCAAAGCGTGCTGCTGGCCCACATATGTATAAAAGACAAGAGGGTAATGACAACAAAACCAGACCCCTTGTCCATACGAGACAGCAACAGCAAAGCATACTATTTGCCTGCATGAGCTTAAAGGGCGATATGATAACAACAGAGTATATTCCTTACCCGCACACGTATAAAAGGCGTGTATAAAAGTTCAGACAGCAACAACAAAGCTCGACTACTTGCCCGTACAAGTATAAACGATGAGATGGCAACAACAACAATAAAAGCATAGTTTTTGCTCGCTAGATACCAAATTCCTTGCCCTCACAAGTATAAAAGGTTTGACGACAACAGAAACAAAGGAACGCTCCTTGCCCGCATGAATACAAAAGGTGAGGTGGCAACAGCAAAGCACAGTAATTGCCCACATGAGCATAAAAGGCATGACAGAAACAACAACAAAACCAGACTCCTTGCCCGCACTGGTGTAAAAGGTGAGATAGTAACAACAACAAAAGCATGCTCTTTGCTCGCTAGTGTATAAACAGCAAAAGGTACGACAACAAAAGTATACTCCTTTCCCGCATGAGTATAAAAGGCAAAAACCATATCAAAAAAAGTATACTCTTTGCCTGCACGACTATAAAAGGCGAGAAGGCAATAACAACGAAACCAGACTACTCACCTGCAAGAGTATAAAAAGCAAAAAGTACAACAATGAAGGGATACTCCTCACCCGGCCGAGTATAAAAAGCAAGACGGCAACAACAAAGCGTAAACCTTGCCCACACGAGTATAAAAGGCAATATGGCAACAACAAAGCATGTTGCTTGCTTGGACGAGTCCAAAAGGCCTAACGGCAACAACAACATACCAAACTTCTTGCCCGCACGAGTATAAACGGCGACACGGCAACGGCAAAAAAAGCATACTCCTTACCCGCACGAGTATAATAGGCAAGGTGTTAGCAACAACAAAAGCAGACTCCCAGCCCGGACGAGCATACAAGGCGAGATGAAAACAACAGTAAAAGGAGACTGCATGCCTGAAAGAATATAAAGGGCAAAAAGTACAAAATCAAAAGTATCCTCCTTGCCTGCATGAGCAAAAAAGGTGAGACGGTATCAACTACAAAGCAAAAGCATAGCCCTCACGAGTATAAAAAGCTAGACGACAATAATAACAAAACCAGACTTCTTGTCCGCAAGAGTATAAAAGGCGACAAGTACGACAACAAAAGTATGCTCCTCACCGGCCCAAGTGCAAAAGGGAAGACGACAATAATGAAGCCGATTGCTTGCCGACACTAGTATAAAAGGCGAGATGGCAACAACAACAAATCTAGACTCCTTGCCTCTACGAGTATAAAAGGCAAGGCAGCAACAACAACAAAAGCAAACTTCCAGCCTGCATGAGTATAAAAGGCGAGACGACAACAACAACAAAAGTGGACTCCTTACTCGCAAGAGTATAAAAGTCGAAAGGTACAACAACGAAAGTATAATCCTTGGCTGCACGAGTATAAAAGGCGAAGACGGCAACAACAACAAAAGTACATTCTTTGCTCGCATGAATATAAGAGGCAAGATGACAATAGCAAAGCATACTCTCACCCCACACATGTATTAAAGGCACGATGAAAACAACCCACAACAAGAATCCTTGCCCGCATGAGCATAAAAGGCGAGACAATAAGAACAACAAAAGCGTACCCATTGCTCGTATGACTGTAAAAGGCAAGATGACATCAACAAAGCATACTCCTTGCCCAAACGAGTATAAAAATTGAGACGACAACAACAACAAAACCAGACTCTTTGCCTGCAAGTGAATAAAAGGTGAGACAGCAACAACAAAGCAAACTCCATGTCTACACGAGTATAAAAGGCGAAACGACAAAAACAAAGCGTGCTGCTGGCCCACACATGTATAAAAGACAAGAGGGTAATGACAACAAAACCAGACCCCTTGTCCATATGAGACAGCAACAGCAAAGCATATTATTTGCCTGCATGAGCTTAAAGGGCGATATGATAACAACAGAGCATATTCCTTACCCGCACACGTATAAAAGGCGTGTATAAAAGTTCAGACAGCAACAACAAAGCTCGACTACTTGCTCGTACAAGTATAAACGATGAAATGGCAACAACAATAATAAAAGCATAGTTTTTGCTCGCTAGATACCAAATTCCTTGCCCTCACAAGTATAAAAGGTTTGACGACAACAGAAACAAAGGAACGCTCCTTGCCCGCATGAATACAAAAGGTGAGGTGGCAACAGCAAAGCACAGTCATTGCCCACATGAGCATAAAAGGCATGACAGAAACAACAACAAAACCAGACTCCTTGCCCGCACTGGTGTAAAAGGTGAGATAGTAACAACAACAAAAGCATGCTCTTTGCTCGCTAGTGTATAAACAGCAAAAGGTACGACAACAAAAGTATACTCCTTTCCCGCATGAGTATAAAAGGCAAAAATCATATCAAAAAAAGTATACTCTTTGCCTGCACGACTATAAAAGGCGAGAAGGCAATAACAACAAAACCAGACTACTCACCTGCAAGAGTATAAAATGCAAAAAGTACAACAATGAAGGTATACTCCTCACCCGGCCGAGTATAAAAAGCAAGACGGCAACAACAAAGCGCAAACCTTGCCCACACGAGTATAAAAGGCAATATGGCAACAATAAAGCATGTTTCTTGCTTGCACAAGTCCAAAAGGCCTAACGGCAACAACAACATACCAAACTTCTTGCCCGCACGAGTATAAACGGCGACACGGCAACGGCAAAAAAAGCATACTCCCTACCCGCACGAGTATAATAGGCAAGGTGTTAGCAACAACAAAAGCAGACTCCCAGCCCGGACTAGTATACAATTCGAGACGAAAACAACAGTAAAAGTAGACTGCATGCCTGAAAGAATATAAAGGGCAAAAAGTACAAAATCAAAAGTATCCTCTTTGCCTGCATGAGCATAAAAGGTGAGACGGTATCAACTACAAAGCAAAAGCATAGCCCTCACGAGTATAAAAAGCTAGATGACAATAATAACAAAACCAGACTTCTTGCCCGCAAGAGTATAAAAGGCGACAAGTACGACAACAAAAGTATGCTCCTCACCGGCCCAAGTGCAAAAGGCAAGACGACAATAATGAAGCCGATTGCTTGCCGACACTAGTATAAAAGGCGAGATGGCAACAACAACAAATCTAGACTCCTTGCCTCTACGAGTATAAAAGGCAAGGCAGCAACAACAACAAAAGCAAACTTCCAGCCTGCATGAGTATAAAAGGCGAGACGACAACAACAACAAAAGTGGACTCCTTACTTGCAAGAGTATAAAAGTCGAAAGGTAGAACAACGAAACTATAATCCTTGGCTGCACGAGTATAAAAGGCGAAGACGGCAACAACAACAAAAGTACATTCTTTGCTCGCATGAGTATAAGAGGCAAGATGACAATAGCAAAGCATACTCTTACCCCACACATGTATTAAAGGCAAGATGAAAACAACCCACAACAAGAATCCTTACCCGCATGAGCGTAAAAGGCGAGACAGTAAGAACAACAAAAGCATACCCATTGCTCGCATGACGGTAAAAGGCAAGATGACATCAACAAAGCATACTCCTTGCCCAAACGAGTATAAAAATTGAGATGGCAACAACAACAAAACCAGACTCTTTGCCTGCCAGTGAATAAAAGGTGAGACAGCAACAACAAAGCAAACTCCATGTCTACACAAGTATAAAAGGCGAGTCGACAACAACAAAGTGTGCTGCTGGCCCACACATGTATAAAAGACAAGAGGGTAATGACAACAAAACCAGACCCCTTGTCCATACGAGACAGCAATAGGAAAGCATACTATTTGCCTGCATGAGCTTAAAGGGCGATATGATAACAACAGAGCATATTCCTTACCCGCACACGTATAAAAGGCGTGTATAAAAGTTCAGACAGCAACAACAAAGCTCGACTACTTGCCCGTACAAGTATAAATGTTGAGATGGTAACAACAACAATAAAAGCATAGTTTTTGCTCACTAGATACCAAATTCCTTGCCCTCACAAGTATAAAAGGTTTGACGACAACATAAACAAAGGAACGCTCCTTGCCCGCATGAATACAAAAGGTGAGGTGGCAACAGCAAAGCACAGTCATTGCCCACATGAGCATAAAAGGCATGACAGAAACAACAACAAAACCAGACTCCTTGCCCGCACTGGTGTAAAAGGTGAGATAGTAACAACAACAAAAGCATGCTCTTTGCTCACTAGTGTATAAACAGCAAAAGGTACGACAACAAAAGTATACTCCTTTCCCGCATGAGTATAAAAGGCAAAAACCATATCAAAAAAAGTATACTCTTTGCCTGCACGACTATAAAAGGCAAGAAGGCAATAACAACAAAACCAGACTACTCACCTGCAAGAGTATAAAATACAAAAAGTACAACAATGAAGGTATACTCCTCACCCGGCCGAGTATAAAAAGCAAGACGGCAACAACAAAGCGTAAACCTTGCCCACACGAGTATAAAAGGCAATATGGCAACAACAAAGCATGTTGCTTGATTGCATGAGTCCAAAAGGCCTAACGGCAACAACAACATACCAATTTCTTGCCCAAACGAGTATAAACGGCGACACGGCAACGGCAAAAAAAGCATACTCGTTGCCCGCACGAGTATAATAGGCAAGGTGTTAGCAACAACAAAAGCAGACTCCCAGCCCGGACGAGTATACAAGGCGAGAAGAAAACAACAGTAAAAGTAGACTACATGCCTGAAAGAATATAAAGGGCAAAAAGTACAAAATCAAAAGTATCCTCCTTGCCTGCATGAGCATAAAAGGTGAGACGGTATCAACTACAAAGCAAAATGATAGCCCTCACGAGTATAAAAGGCTAGACGACAATAATAACAAAACTAGACTCCTTGCCCGCAAGAGTATAAAAGGTGACAAGTACGACAATAAAAGTATGCTCCTCACCGGCCCAAGTGGAAAAGGCAAGACGGCAACAATGAAGCCGATTGCTTGCCGACACTAGTATAAAAGGCGAGATGGCAACAACCACAAACCTAGACTCCTTGCCTCTACGAGTATAAAAGGCAAGGCAGCAACAACAACAAAAGCAAACTTCCAGCCTACATGAGTATAAAAGGCAAGACGACAACAACAATAAAAGTGGACTCCTTACTCGCAAGAGTATAAAAGTCGAAAAGTACAACAACGAAAGTATAATCCTTGGCTGCACGAGTATAAAAGGCGAAGACGGCAACAACAACAAAAGTACTTTCTTTGCTCGCATGAGTATAAGAGGCAAGATGACAATAGCAAAGCATACTTTACCCTACACATGTATTAAAGGCAAGATGAAAACAACCCACAACAAGAATCCTTGCCCGCAAGAGCGTAAAAGGCGAGACAGTAAGAACAACAAAAGCATACCCATTGCTCGCATGACTGTAAAAGGCGAGATGACATCAACAAAGCATACTCCTTGCCCAAACGAGTATAAAAATTGAGATGGCAACAACAACAAAACCAGACTCTTTGCCTGCAAGTGAATAAAAGGTGAGACAACGGCAACAAAGCAAACTCCATGTCTACACAAGTATAAAAGGCGAGACGACAACAACAAAGCGTGCTGCTGGCCCACACATGTATAAAAGACAAGAGGGTAATGACAACAAAACCAGACCCCTTGTCCATACGAGACAGCAACAGCAAAGCATACTATTTGCCTGCATGAGCTTAAAGGGCGATATGATAACAACAGAGCATATTCCTTACCCGCACACGTATAAAAGGCGTGTATAAAAGTTTAGACAGCAACAACAAAGCTCGACTACTTGCCCGTACAAGTATAAACGTTGAGATGGCAACAACAACAATAAAAGCATAGTTTTTGCTCGCTAGATACCAAATTCCTTGCCCTCACAAGTATAAAAGGTTTGACGACAACATAAACAAAGGAACGCTCCTTGCCCGCATGAATATAAAAGGTGAGGTGGCAACAGCAAAGCACACTCATTGCCCACACGAGCATAAAAGGCATGACGGCAACAACAACAAAACCAGACTCCTTGCCCGTACGGGTGTAAAAGGTGCTATCGTAACAACAACAAAAGCATGCTCTTTGCTCGCTAGTGTATAAAAGGCAAAAGGAACAACAACAAAAGTATACTCCTTGCCTGCATGAGTATAAAAGGCAAGACAGCAACAACAGCAAAGTACACTCCTAGCCCGCACGAGAATAGAACGTGAGACAACAACAATAACAAAAGCACACTCCTTGCCCGCATGAGTAGAAAAGACGAGAGGGCAACAACAACAAAACTAGAATTTTTGCTTGCATGGGTATAAAAGGGGAGACTGTAACAACAACAAAAGCAAACTCCTTGCCCGCAACAGTATAAAAGGCAAAAAGTACAACCACAAAAGTATACTCATTGCCCGCATGAGTACAAAAGGCGAGACAGGAAACAATAACAAAACCATACACCCTGCCTGCACGAATATGAAAGTCGAGATGCTAATAACAGCAATGCAGACTCCTAGCCTGCACGAATAGAAAAGGCGAGACGGCAACAACAATAAAAGGAGACTCTTTGCCCGCAAGAGTATAAAAGGCAAAAGGCACAATAACAAAAGTATACTCCTTGCAAACACGAGTATAAAAGGCAAGACAGCAACAACAATAAAGCCAGACTCCTTACCCACCTGAGCATAAAAGCCAAGATGGCAACAACAATAAAAGTATACTCCTTGCCTACAAGAGTATAAAAGGCAAAAAGTATATCAACAAAAGTATACTCTTTGCCTGCACGAGTATAAAAGGCAAGAAGGCAATAACAACAAAACCATACTAGTTACCTGCGAGAGTATAAAATGCAAAAAGTACAACAATGAAGGTATACTCCTCACCCGCCTGAGTATAAAAAGCAAGACGGCAACAACAAAGCATATACCTTGCCCACGAGAGTATAAAAGGCAATATGGCAACAACAAAGCATGCTGCTTACTTGCACGAGGCCAAAAGGCCCGACGACAACAACAACATTCTAGACTTCTTGCCTGTACGAGTATAAACGGCGACACGGCAACGGCAAAAAAAGCATACTCCCTACCCGCACGAGTATAATAGGCTAGGCGTCAACAAGAACAAAAGCAGACTCCCAGCCCGGATGAGTATACAAGGTGACACGAAAACAACAGTAAAAGTAGACTCCATGCCTGAAAGAATATAAAGGGCAAAAAGTACAAAATCAAAAGTATCCTCCTTGCCTGCATGAGCATAAAAGGTGAGACGATATCAATTGCAAAGCAAAAGCATAGCCCTCACGAGTATAAAAAGCTAGACGACAATAATAACAAAACTAGACTCCTTGGCCGCAAGAGTATAGAAGGCGATAAGTACGACAACAAAAGTATGTTCCTCACCGGCCCAAGTGCAAAAGCCAATACGGAAACAATGAAGTCCATTACTTGCCGGTAGTAGTATAAAAGGCGAGATGGCAACAACCACAAACCTAGACTCGTTGCGTCTACGAGTATAAAAGGCCAGGCAGCAACAACAACAATAGCAGACTTCCAGCCTGCATGAGTATAAAAGGCGAGACGACAACAACAACAAAAGTGGACTCCTTACCTGCAAGAGTATAAAAGTCGAAAGGTACAACAACGAAAGTATACTCTTTGGCTGCACGAGTATAAAAAACGAAGACGGCAACAACAACAAAGCTAGACTCATTGCTTGCACATGCATAAAACGCGATACGACAAGAACAACAAAAGTAGACTTCGTGCCCGCAATAGTTTAAAAGGAAAGAAGCTCAACAACAAAAGCATATTCCTTGCTTGCACGAGCATAAAAGGCGAGATGGCAACAACAACAGAACTAGACTATTTGCCCGGAAGAGTATCAAAGGTGACAAGTACAAAAACAAAAGTATACTCCTCATCCGTTCGAGTATAAAGACTAGACGGTAACAACAAAGCATACTCTTTGCCCGCATGACTATAAAAGGCCAGACGACAAAAATAAACCATGCTACTTGCTCGCATGAGTAAAAAAGGCGAGACGGCAACAACAACAAAACCATACTCTTTACCCGTACAAGTATAAAAGCCAAGACGGCAAACAACAACAAAACCATGCTTCTTGCCTGTAGGAGTATAAACGGCAAGGGGGCAACAACAACGCATGCTTCTCGCCCGCACGAGTATAAAAGGTGAAAAGGCAACATTAAAGCTTATTCGTTACCCGCACGAGTATAAAAGGCAATACGGCAACAACAAAACATGCACCTTGTCAACAAGAGTATAAAAGGCGAGACAACAACAATAGGAAAGCAGACTCCTAGCCCATACATGTATAATGCGAGACGACAACAACAAAAAAAGCAGTCTCATTGGCTGCAAGAGTATAAAAGGTGACAAGTGCAACAGTAAAAGTATATTCCTCAACCCCCTGAGTATAAAAGGCGAGACGACGTCAACAATAAAACTAGACTCTTTGCTCACACAGTTGTAAGGATGAGACGACAACAACAGCAAAAGTAGACTCCTTGTCCAAAAGAATATAAAGAGCGAAAAGTACAACAACAAAAGTATACTCCTTGTCCACACAAGTATAATAGGCAAGACGACAATAACAGCAAAACTAGACTCCTTTCCTACAAGGGTATAAAAAGCGAAAAGTACAACAACAAAAGAATACTTCGTGCCCCGCACGAGTACAAAAGGTGAGACAACAACAACAAAAAAACCAGACTCTTTACTAGCATGACCATAACAGGCAGGACAACAACAACAACAAAACCAGACTCCTTGCCCGCAAGAGTGTAAAGGGCTAAAAGCACTACAACTAAAGCATACTCCTCACCTACACAAGTATAAAAGGTGAGACAATAGCAACAACAAAGTAGACTTCTAGCCCACTAGAGTGTAAAAGGTAAGACTGTAACAACAACAAAAGTAGACTCCTTGCCCGCAAGAATACAAAAGACGAGACAGTAACAACAAAGCATACTTCTTGCCTGCATGAGTATAAAAGGCAAGACGGCAACAGCAAAGCATATTGTTTGCCAATATGAGTATAAAAGGGCAAGACGACAACAACAACAAAACCAGACTCCTTGCTCGTATAGGTATAAATGGCAAGACGGCAACAGCAAAGCAAGCACCTAGCCCTCACTAGCGAGACGACAACAATAATGACAAAAGCATACTCCCTGCCCGCATGAGTATAAAAGGCGAGACGGCAACAGCAAAGCGGACGCGTAGCCCTCACTAGCGAGATCACAACATCAACAACAAAAACAGACTCTTTGCTTGGAAGAGTATAAAAGGCGAGATGGCAATAACAGCGCATACTCCTAGCCCGCATGGCTATAAAAGGCAAGATGACAACAACAAAACATGTTGCTTGCCCACACGAGTATAAAAGGCAAGACGAAAACAACAAAGCATGTTGCTTGCCACATAACTATAAAAGGCGACACGAGAACAACAACAAAAGAAGACACCTTGCCCGCAAGAGTCTAAAGGGCGAGACAGTAATAAAAACGCTTACTTCTTGCCTGCACGACTATATAGGGCAAGATGGCAAGAACAAAGCATGATGCTTGCTTGCACGACTATAAAAAGTGGGGCGGTAATAACAAGGCATACTCCTTACCTTCATGACTATAAAAGGCGAGACGGCGACAATAAAGCAAGCTGCTTTCCCGCACGAGTGTAAAAAGTGAGGCGACAACAACAATAAACCCAGACTCTTTGCCTGTACAAGTATAAAAGGCGAGAAGGTAACAACAACAAAAGCATACTCCATGCCCGCACGAGTATAAAAGGTGAGACGGCAACAACAAAGCATACTTCTAGGCTGCAAGAAAATAAAAGGCTAGACAGCAACAACAACAAAAGCATACACCCTGCTTGGATTAGTATAAAAGGCGAGGCAGCAATAGTTTAGCATACTTCTTGCCGAAACAAGGATAAAAGGTAAGGCAGCAACAACAAAGCACACACTTTACTCGCACGAGTTTAAAAGCGAGATGGAAACAACAACAAAACTAGACTCCTTGTCTGCACAAGTATAAAAGGCAAGATGGCAATAACAGCAAAAGCATACTCCTTGTCCGCAAGAGTATGAACGGCAAGTTGACAATGTCACCGAAACCAGACTCCTTGCCTGTACGAGCATAAAAGGCTAGACGACAACAATAACAAAAGCATATTTCGTGCTTGCACGGGTGTAAAAGGCGTGACGGCAACAATAGCAAAGTAGACTTCTAGCCCGCAAGAGTATAAAAGGCAAAATGCCAACAACAACAAAACCAGACTCCTAGCCTGCACGAGTATAAAAACCGAGGCGATAACAACAGCAAAAGTAGACTCCTTGCCCGCAAGAATACAAATGGTAAAAAGCACAAAAATAAAGCATACTCCTTCCTTGCACGAGCATAAAAGGCGAGATGGTAACAACAACAAAGAAAACGCTTAGGCCGCACGAGTATAAAAGGCAAGACGGTAATAATAGTAAAAGTAGAATCCTTGCCTGTAAGAGTATAAAAGGTGAGACGACAACAACAAAGCATACTCCTTGCCTGGATGAGTATAAAAGGTGAGATGGCAACAGCAAAGCTTGTTGATTGCTTGCAAGAGTATAAAAGGTAAGCCGGAAACTACAACAAAACCAGACTCCTCACTTGTAAGAGTATAAAAGGCCAGAAGTACAACAACAAAAGTATACTCTTTGCTTGTGTGAGTGTCAAATGTGAGACGGCAACAACAACAAAAACAGACTCCTTACCCGTACGATTATGAAAAGTAAGACAGGAGCAACAACAAAAATAGGCTCCTTGCCCACAAGAATAAGAAAGGCGAAAAGTACAACAACAAAAGTATACTCCTTGTCCATACGAGTATAAAGGGGAGCAACAATAGCAACGCTGACTCCTAGTTCACACGAGTATGAAAGGCAAGACAACAACCACAACAAAAGTAGACTCCTTGCTCAAAAGATTATAAAAGGCGAAAAGTACAACGATAAAAGCATACTCATTGTGGCATGAGTATAAAAGGTAAGACAGTAAGAACAACAAAGTAGACTCCTAGCATGCATGAGTATAAAAGGCGAGACAGCAACAACATCAAAGCAGACTCCTAGTACACACGAGTATAAAAGGCGAGATGACAACAACAACAAAAGTTGACTCCTTGCCCGCACGAGTATAAAAGCTGAGACAATAACAGCAGCAATGTTAGACTCCTTGCCTGCAACAATACAAAAGACAAAAAGTACAAAAATAAAAGTATACTCCTCGCCCACATGAGTATAAAGGGCAAGATGGTAATAACAGTAAGGCTGACTCCTAGCACGCACGAGTATAAAAGGCAGACGGCAACAACAATAAAATCAGACTCATTACTCGCAAGAATATAAAAAGCGAGACAGTGACAATAACAAAAGCAAAGTCATTACCCGCAATAGTGTAAAAGGAAACAAGTACAACAACAAAAGTATGCTCCTCGCCTACCCGAGTATAAAGGGCGAGACTAGAACAACAAAGCATACTCCTCACTCGTATGGGTGTAAAAGGCGAGAAGGCAACAAAAGAGCATTCTCTTTTCCTGCATGGGTATAACATGGGAGACAGAAACAACAACAAAACCAGATTCCTTTCCCAAATGAGTACAAAAGGCGAGACGACAACAACAACAAAAGCATTCTACTTGCTCGCATGAGTTGGAAAGGCAAGATGGCAACAGCAAAGCATACCCCTTTCCTGCATGAGCATAAAAGTCAAGACGGCAGCAACAACAAATACTAACCCCTTGCCCACGTGAGTATTGAAGGCGAGACAGCAACAACAACAAAACCAAACTCTTTGCCCGCACGAGTATAAAAGGGGAGATGACAAAAACAACAAAAGTATGCTCCTTGGTGACACGAGTATAAAAGGCAAGACAACAACGACAACAAAACCAAACTCCTTGCCTGAATGACAGCAAGTGGTATAGCCAGTCAAGGAGGGTGTGGTAAGGTGATATTGGGTCGATAATGATTTATTGCATGTCAAAGGTAATCGTGTATATGTTCCCAGTGGTGCAGGCCTCAGAAAGGAGATACTACGGGAGTCACATGATTCACAGTGGGTTGGTCATCCTGACATCGAAAGGATGATGTCCTTGTTGTCCCGCAACTACTACTGGCCAAAGATGGATGATGACGTCGAGGCATATGTCAAAATGTGCATCACTTGCCAGCAGGACAAGACGGAGCAGCAGAAGGAGGCGGGTTTGTTGCAGCCGCTCCCCATTCTTTCGAAGCCATGGGTGTCGATTTCGATGGATTTCATTGGCGAATTCCCAAAGATTGATGGTATGGGATCTGTCATGGTGGTGGTAGATCAATGTCAAGTGGAGACAGCCGCTGAGCTTTTCTACAAGCAGATAGTAAAGTACTTTGGGTTGCCTGAAGATATTGTGAGTGATCGAGATCCTCGTTTCACTGGCAGGTTCTTGACGTCATTGTTGAACATGAAGGGTTTAGAATTGAAATTCTCTACTGCCAACCATCCTCAGACTGATGGCCAGACGGAGCGGATCAATGGCCTACTTGTGGAATATCTTCAGCATTACGTGACGGCAAGCCAGAGGAATTGGCTTGAGTTGTTGGATTCGGCCCAATTTTGCTACAATCTTCATAAGTCCTCTTCCATAGGTATGAGTCCCTTTGAGCTAGCCATGGGGCAACAGCCCCTTACTCCTAACGATGTGGCCAGGACTAGCTCAGGAGGGAGATGTCCGGTAGTGCACCGATTTTCCCGTTCTAAGCAAGAGCGGCTAGAGGAGGCCCAGGATAGCTTGGACAAGGCAGCCAGGTGGATGAAAAAGTATGCGGACCGAGGAAGGAGGGACGTGCAATTCCAAGTTGGGGATAAGGTGTTGCTAAAACTTACTCCCCAAATTTGAAAGAAGATCAACAACAAGACAGTGCATCGTGGGCTGGTTCCAAAGTATGACAGTCCCTTCATAGTGGTGAAGAAAGTTGGCAATGTTGCATATAGATTGCAACTCCTAGAAAGGTTTAAGGTGCATCCAACCTTCCACATGAGTTTCTTGAAGTCCTTCGACAAGGAAACAGGCGATTAGCCTCCAATGAAACAAACATGACATGCTCCCCCTTCAATCTGAACTAAGTTCCAGCGTGAAGTGGAGAGAATACTAGACCACCAAACACAAAGACAAAGTAAGAAGAACGGGCGGGTTGGGTACTTGGTCAAGTGGAAGAATTCCCCAGACAGTGAGGCGAGCTGGGAAAGAGATGTGACTCTATGACAGTTCGAGAAGCAGGTGGAAGACTACCTATCATAGAGACAGTCAGGGACATTCGTATCTCATAGTCAAAGGTGAAATTCTTGAATTTATGAAAGGCGAACAACTGCGAAAGCATTTGCCAAGGATGTTTTCATTAATCAAGAATGAAAGTTGGGGGGTCAAAGATGATCAAATACCATTATAATCTCAACCATAAACGATGCCAACTAGCGATTGGTAGAAGTTACTTTTAGGACTCCACCGGTGCCTGATGAGTAATCAAAGTCTTTGGGTTCCGAGGGGAGTATGGTGGCAAGGCTGTAACTTAGAGGAATTGACGGAAGGGCACCACCAGGAGTGGTGCCTGCAGCTTATTTTGACTCAACAAAGCGAAACTTACCAGGTCCAGACATAGTAAGGATTGACAAATTGAGAGCTCTTTCTTGATTCTATGGGTGGTGGGGCATGGCCGTTCTTAGATGGTGGAGCGATTTTTCTAGTTAATTCCGTTAACGAACAAGACCTTAGCCTGCTAACTATCTATGTAGAGGTGATCCTTTGTGGCCAGCTTCTCAGAGGGAGTATGGCTGTCTAGGCCAAGGAAGTTTGAGGCAATAACAGGTCTATGATGCCCTTAGATTTTCTAAGCCGCCTGAGTGCTACACTGATATATTCAATTGGTCCATAGCCTTGGCCGACAGGCCTGGGTAATCTTTGAAATTTCGTCATGATGGGAATAGATCATTACAATTGTTGCTCTTCATTGAGGAATTCCTGGTAAGTGTGAGATATAAGCTCGTGTTGACTACAACCCTGCCCTTTGTACACACTACCCGTCCCCCATCCTTACCCACGTGAAATCATACTCAAACAAAAACTCCTACCACTGAGGTTATCATGCAGAAAGCTTTTTCTGAGTGTTAAAGAATCTTTTTGCCACATTGTCGGTCTGAACCATGAACCTGGTACCCAGCAAGTACACCCTCCAAGTGCAAAGACAATGCACCACTACAAGCATTTCTTTCTTACGAGCCAAGTACTGCTGCTCTGCTTTATTGAGTTTCTAGCTCTCATAGGCAATAAGGTGGTCTTCTTGCACCAGCACCCCTCCAATGACTTTTTCTGGGATGTCAATTAGTACAAAAAAAGGTAACTCGAAGTCTGGCAGCCTCAGGACCAACTCCGTGGACACTGCTACCTTCAACTTCTCAAAGGCTTCCTAACAATCTATGGTCCACCTCTATGGTCTACCCTTTTCAGCAAGTCTATTGATGGGGCCACCTTTTTGGAGTAACCCTGCACGAACTTCCTATAGTAGTTAGACAAGCCAAGGAAAGACCTCAACTCCGACACTTTTGTCGGGGGTTACCACTCCATTATTGCCTGGACTTTTCTCTGATCCATTTTTACGTGCCCTTGACTTGCCCTATACCCCAAGAATATAATCTGTCACTGAGCAAACTCACACTTTTTTTTCTTTACATATAATTGGTGCTCTCTCAACCTAGACAACAGCAACCTCAGGTGGGACAAGTGATCCTCTAGGGACTCACTATATACAATAATATCATCAAGACAAATGACCACAAAATGATTGATAAAGTCATGAAATACATGATTCATCAAATTACAAAAAGTAGTAGGGGCATTAGCCAACTTAATGACATCACTAGGAATTTGTAAGAGCTATAGCAAGTGATGAATGTCATTTTCCCTTCATCTCCTTTAATAATTATGACTGCTAATTTCCAGACTGCATATCCAGCTTGATGAAATATGAGGCCCTAGCCAGTCCATCGAACAAGTCAGTAATAAATGGAATAGATTACTTGTTCTTCACTGTTACTTTGTTTAATGACCTGTAATCTACACACATCTGTAGGGAGCTATCGTGTTTCTTCTAAAATAATACTAGGGCACCATATGGCTCTTTGGAGGGCTGAATTAGGCATACATCCAGCAACTTTGTCAACAGCTTCCTTAGTTTTGCTAACTCTAACAGACTCATGCGGTATGGAGCTTGTGCTGGTGGTTTGGAACCAGGCACCGAATTGATCTTGTGGTCAGTGGCGCACCTTAGGAGAAGACACTTGGGGAATTCGAGAGGCGTCACATCATTGAACTCACCCAACAGATCTGCAACACTATTAGGCACCACCAAAACAATGCCTTCTTTGATCTCCATCAAAGCTACAATGTAGGTGACTGTTTCCTTCTTTGGATCACACTTCACCTTCATAGCTAATAGCATACTACCCGACTTCCCACCAATACTGGAAGAGGGAGTGAATATTTCAGAAACATAACGTGGATGATCCTCATGCATGCTCATGAGACCATTCGAGTGAGCCAACAGAGCAACTTTTGCACTCACAGCCACCCGAGTTGACTGCCTTCATTCAACTTCTAGTTTTGGTGACTTTTAGACCCAATGACTCCACCATCCTCTTAGCAATGAAGTTGTGGGTAGTACCCGTGTCATCCATCACCATCAACTCCTTATTACTGAGCCCAATCTTCACATACATCAAGCCAAATTATGGGGCATGTCCAGCTTGCACAGCACTCACCAACTAAAGAGGATTGACCCAAGAGGTGCCAACATCATTTGAGACGCTGCTTCTGGCACTCTCCTCAGCAACTATGGAACTTAACTTCTCCCTCTTTGGACACTCTTTCGCCTTGTGTGGTCCATTATAGATGAAACAACCAAAGTTAGACTTGCCTTTATCTTGTTCTTGGTAGACGACTGTGCCTTTATCCTTGCCACCGCCATTGTACTTACCCTTCTTGCCCTCTTTCTTCTTTTTGGCCTTATCATTGGGCTACTTCCCAGCATCTAAGTTAGAGGACTTGTTGATCCAAAAATCAACTAAACCATTAGCTGCAACCATTGCAGAATGTAGGTCCTTCACACCTTGCCTTCTAAGCTCGAGTTGAGCCTAGGGTTGTAGACTGGAAAGGAAGTTGAAAAGCTTGTCCTCATCCGACATAGTCATGTACTGTGCATTTTGCTTCAACTTCTTCAGGGACTCCCTCGCAACCCATGACGTATTAAAAGGTAAAAACTGGTCCTTCAACTCCTTTTTTAGGCTCTCCCACGTCTCGATCTTAGACTTGCCTGCACTTCCATTGTCATCCAACTGAGTCTGCCACCACAACTTGGTGTCCTTGGCTAGATACATGCTAGTCAGATTGACCTTCTTATCATCTAGCACTCGGACAGCCTTGAAATACTGTTCCATGTCTCATAGGAAATTCTTACTCTCCATGGCATCCCTTGCTTCCTTGAAGGCTTTAAGCTCCAGCACCTTCATCTTGGTCGAGCCGACCATAACATCTATGCCTGGTTTAGAGGCTACAACCTTCTTGAGGATGGCTATTTCTACTACCATCTCATCAAGCCAAAAAGCTGTGTTTGAAGAGGCCACCACCTCATGTTGTCACAACAGATCGATTATATACTTCTCATGGAGCGCCAAAGTTTAGAACATGGTGAAATTTGGATCATCTGAAAGATCGCCAAGTATCTCAAAAAGCTTAGCTATGCAGACACGAACTGCATCAAGACTCAAACCACCTGCCATTAGTCAAACCTTTATCCTCTGATAGCTATCACAGTGCTAAATTTCTCACTCGAATTTTTGCCTTGTGATGGCACTAAGTCGTACATAGTCTCAGCCAATCGCACACACAAGGATTGTACAATGGAACTTTATAACAAGCACACAACTCGCACACTCAAAAGAAACACAAGAGCATACAAGAACCTTTCCCAACCTTTATTACTTTAACTCAAAGTAATACAAAGGAACAAATCACTGAACTCTCGATAGTGTTTCACCCTTTCTCTCTAAGTGATTTCTCTCTCACTAAGTACAATTGGCAACCCATAAAGTTTGACATCCCCAACTATATAGGGCTTGGAGATAAACGTTATCTCCCCACGATCTCTATCATGGCTGATAATCTTCCCACGATCTTATCCACGACTCGATCTTGATTAGCCTTATCTCCCACGATCATCCATCACTTGATCTAAATAAAACCTTATCTACCCACGATCCTTAGCCATGCATGATCTAATGAGCATTATCGTAATGGTCTGCCAACAAGATAGAGCCATACTCGCACGTCCCCACGTTCCACACGCCACAAGTGACTCGGCGCCATGTAGTGCCATACAATGCCATGCAGACTTGGCCAAGACTCATTCTTGTGTTTTTGGGTCTCTTGGCCCATGCCCATGACCCATTGGATGGAGCCCATGAATCTGTAGCCCAATCCATGCCTTGGTCTACCTTTGGACCCACACGTAGGTCTGTGCCTACGCTAAACCCCTCTCAGCTTTTACCTTGCCTCAAGAAGTGCCCAGCCACCCCAAAGTCTAATGCTGGGAATGGGCAGAAGGTGCCACCAACTCTAGGATGCTAATTGTGTAAGGGACTAGCACCTACCGTGGTGGCAACGGGTAATGGAGAATTAGTATTCGATTCTAGAGAGGGAGCCTATAAAATGGCTACGACATCCAAGGAAGGCAGTAGGTGCACAAATTACCCCATCCTAACACGAGGAAGTGGTGACAATAAGTAACAATACCGAGCTCTTGCGAGTCTGGTAATTGGAATGAATACAATCTAAATCCTTTAATGAAGATTGGTTGGAGGTTAGGCCTGGTGCTAGCCGCCATGGTAATTCCAGTTAGGCTTGCACGATAGGCTTGCGTAATCTTTGAAATTTCATCGTGATGGGGATGGATCATTGCAATTGTTGGTCTTTAACGAGGAATTCCAAGTAAGTGCAAGTCATCAGCTCGTGTTGACTATGTCCCTACCCTTTGTACACACCGCCTATCGCTCTTACCGATTAATGGTCTAGTTCAGTGTTCGGATAGCGGCGACGTGGGCGGTTCGCCGCTTTCGCTGCTGACGACGTCACAAGAAGTCCACTGAACCTTATTATTTAGAGGAAGGAGAAGTGGTAACGAGGTTTCTATTGGTGAACCTACAGAAGGATCATTGTCGAAACCTTTACCCAGCAGAACGACCAGCGAATAAGTTAACATCACAAAACACAGGGCGTGCGTCGGTCCATGGGCACTTGCTGCAGTGTCTGTCATGACGCCGATAGCTCGTCGGTCACCTTCGCGGCACGAACAGAAAATCCTTAGCGTAGGTCATGACATGGAAATCAAAAATTGAAAGGCAATGCCTCATCACCCCAGGAATGGAGTGTAGGCGGGGCATAGCACCTCTATAATGAGAATCAAAATGACTCTCGGTAATGGATGTCTTAGCTCCCGCATCGATGAACAACGTAACGAAATGCGATACTTGGTGTGAATTGTAGAATCTCGTGAATCATCAAGTCTTTCAATGCAAGTTGTGCTCGAATCCTTCTGGCCAGGGGCACGTCTTCCCAGGTGTCACAAAACATTGCCAACTTGACCCCCAAATAGATGGGGTTGCGCTTGGTGGCGGAAGATGGCCTCCTGTGTGCTCGGCATCTCGGTTGGCCCAAAAACCATGTCCCTAACAACGTTCGCCTCGAAAACAGTTGTTGAGAGACCCTTGCATAGTGTCATGCGGCCGTGTCATCGCTTAAAACTTTGATGAACTTGGCCATTTCTCGCATCGTGACCCCAAGTTAGGTGGGATCACCCGCTGAGTTTAAGCGTATCAATAAGCAGAGGAAAAGAAACTTATGAGGATTCCCTTAGTAATGATGAGCAAACTCGGAATAGCCCAGCTTGAGAATCAGACACCCCCGACATTTAAATTGTAGTATGGAGAAGCGTCATTAGCAAAGGATTGGGCCCAAGTCCCCTGGAAGGGGGTGCTAGAGAGGGTGAGAGCCCCGTTGTGCCCAAACCCTATCGTTCCATGAGGCATTGTCTATGAGTGTGGTTGTTTGGGAATGTAGCCCCAATCGGGCGGTAAACTCTGTCCAAGGCCAAATATGGGCGAGAGACTAATAGCAAATAAGTATCGCAAGGGAAATATGAAAAGGGCCTTGAAAAGAATGTCAAAGAGTGATCAAAATTGTTAGGAGGGAAAGAGATGGGACCCGGCTATGCGCCTTAGTCGGATACAGAATGGAAAGAGTCGATTCACCAATGGGCTCGAGTCATGGACCAACTCGGATTGCTGGGGTGTCCCAAGCCCAAGCCCTTGAAATACCCAACAAGACGTCGCCCTCGCGATCGTGGAGACATCGCTCGCCCTCACATGGGTTAGTCGATCCTAAAAGACTAGGAAAGCCCGTCCGATAGCACTTCCGAGTGCGAGCTTTGAAAGGGAATCAAGTTAAAATTATCGTACTGGGATGTGGCAGCTTACGACAGCATTAGGGAGTCCGAAGACATCGGCGAGGGCCTTAGGAAGAATTTTATTTTTTGTTTAACAGGATGCCCACCTTGGAAGTGACTTAGTCAGAGGTAGGGTCCAGCGGCTAGAAAAGTATTGCACGTCTCTCAGTGTCCGGTGATCCCCAACAGCCCTTGAAAATCCAGAGGACTGAGTGCCTACCACGCCTGGTCATACTCATAACTGCATTAGGTCTCCAAGGTGAATAGCCTCTGGTCAATAGAATAATATAGGTAAGGGAAGTCAGCAAAATAGATCCGTTACCTTGAGAAAAGGATTGGCTCTGAGGACAGGGCTCGAGGGTACCAACCCTGAGCCCATCGATTGTCGGTAGACTGGTCGAGCTGCTCCTGCGACGACAGCTAGTCTTCGTGTGACAACCGGGTGAGGGTCTGGGAATGGCCGCTTGAGGACCTTCCCTGGGCATCGAACCGTCGACTCAAAGCTAGTGCTGATAAGGGGAATCTGTCTGTTTAATTAAAACAAAGCATTGCGATGGTCCCTCCGAATGCTAACGCAGCGTGATTTTTGCCCAGTGCTCTGAATGTCAAAGTGAAGAAATTCAACCAAGCGCGGGTAAATGATGGGAGTAACTATGACTCTCTTAAGGTAGCCAAATGCCTCGCGAGAGTAACTATAATGAGATTCCCATTGTCCCTGTCTACTATCCAGCAAAATCACAACCAAGGGAATGGGCATTGTGGAATTAGTGGGGAAAGAAGACCTTGTTGATCTTGACTCTAGTCTGAATTTGTGAAACGACTTGACAGGTGTAGGATAAGTGGGAGCCGGTCCCCTAGCGAAAGTTGAGCCCTGCACAATATGCTTGATAGTTGCATCAGGTGTTTGCGAAGGCTTGCAATGAAGAACCCCTACCAGCATGCTTGCGCCAAGCACTAGAGAGGTTAGGTGTTAGACTCTCGAGCGAAGAGCATAATAGAGTTGTTGGCACATTGCACCTACTCATTGAATGGGAATGGACATGGACATAGACATGGGCAGGGCATGTCAGCAAGCAAGGTGATGGGAAAATTAGCCAAGGCATTAGCCACCAAAGATAGCTTGAAAACGGCGAAGGAATGGATTGATGGCAACTTGCACCGACTCATTGAATGGGCATGTTCTGGGCATGTTTGCAAGAGGGACTATGGCCTTATAGACCAAGGAAGTTTGAGGCAATAACAGGTCTATGATGCCCTTAGATGTTCTGGGCCTCATGCGCGCTACACTGATGTATTCAACGAGTCTATAACCTTGGCCGACAGGCCCAGGTAATCTTTGAAATTTCATCATGATGGGGATAGATCATTGCAATTGTTGGTCTTCAACAAGGAATTCCTAGTAAGCGTGAGTCATCAGCTCGCGTTGACTACGTCCCTGCCTAGGTGTCACACAACATTGCCCACCTCACCCCCAAATTGATGGGGTTGCGTTCGGTGGTGGAAGATGGCCTCCCGTGGGCCCGGCATCGCGGTTGGCACAAAAACCATGTCCCCGACAACGTTCACCTCGACAACGGTGGTTGAGAGACCTTAGCACAGTGTCGTGTGACCGCGTCGTCGCTCAGAACTCTGATGAACCCGACCCTTTCTCGTATTGCAACCTTAGGTCAGGGAAGATCACTCGCTGAGGAGACGTTACCCTCGTGATCGTGGACACAACGTGTGCTGTCACAACGTGCCTCAGAAATCGGTCGCTCCAGGCGTCGGCTTTCGGGCTCCCCATTTGGCCCATCTTGAAACACAGACTAAGGAGTTTGACATGTGTGCGAGTCAACGGGCGAGTAAACTCGTAAGGCACAAGGAAGCTAACTTGACTGGATCCTCAGGAGGGTTGCATCGCCGACCGACCTTGATCTTCTGAGAAGGGTTCGAGTGAGAGCATGCCTGTCAGGACCCAAAAGATGGTGAACTATGCCTGAGCGGGGAGAAGCCAGAGGAAACTCTGGTGGAGGCCCGCAGAGATACTATCGTGCAAATCGTTCGTCTGACTCGGGTATAGGGGCGAAAGACTAATCGAATCGTCTAGTAGCAGGTTCCCTCCAAAGTTTCTCTCAGGATAGTTGGAGCTCGATGCGAGTTCTATAAGGTAAAACCAATGATTAGAGGCATCGGGGGTGCAACGCCCCCGACCTATTCTCAAACTTTAAATAGGTAGGACGGTGCGGCTGCTCCGTTGAGCCGTGCCACGGAATCGAGAGATCGAAGTTTTGGTAAGCAGAACTGGCGATGCGTGATGAACCAGAAGTCGGGTTACGGTGCCCAACTGCGCACTAACCCAGATCCCACAAAGGGTGTTGGTAGATTAAGACAGCAGGACGGTGGTCATGGAAGTCAAAATTCGCTAAGGAGTGTGTAACAACTCACCTGCCGAATCAACTAGCCCCAAAAATGGATAGCGCTGAAGCGCGCGACCCACACCTGGCCGTCGAGGCAAGAGCCAGGCCCCAATGAGTAGGAGGGCACAGCGGCCGCTGTGAACGGCACTTGCACATGGGTTAGTTGATCCTAAGAGACGCGGGAAGCCCGTCCGACAGCGCGAACTTCGAAAGGGAATCGGGTTAAAATTCCCGAACCGAGACACGACGGCTGACGGCAACATTAGGGAGTCCGGAGACGTTGGCAGGGGCCTCGGGAAGAGTTATCTTTTCTGTTTAACAGCCTGACCACCCTGGAAATGACTCAGTCGGAGGTAGTGTCCAGCGGCTGGAAGAGCACCACACGTCGCGCTGTGTCTGGTGCGCCCCCGGTGGCCCACTAAAATTCAGAGGACTGAGTGCCTACCACGCACGGTTGTACTCATAACCGTATCAAGTCTCCAAGGTAAACAGCCTCTACTAAATGGAACAATGTAGGCAAGAGAAGTCGGCAAAATGGATCCGTAACCTCGAGAAAAGGATTGGCTCTGAGGGCTGGGCTCGGGGCTCCCAGCCCGAAACACGTCGGCTGTCGGTGGACGGCTCGTGTTGCTCCCGTATCAAGAGCGGGTCACCGTGTGTCGGCCGGGGGATGGACTGGGAACGGCCCTTCTAGGGCCCTTCCCCGGGCATCGAACAGTTGACTCAGAACTGGTGCGGATAAGGGTTCATAGCAACATTGCTTTTTGATCCTTCGATGTCGGCTCTTCCTATCATTGTGAAGTAGAATTCACCAAGTGTTGGATTGTTCACCCACCAATAGGGAACGTGAGCTGGGTTTAGACCATCGTGAGACAGGCTAGGTTTACCCTACTGATGATGGCGTCGCAACAGTAATTCAACCTAGTACGAGAGGAACCGTTGATTCGAATAATTGGTCATCGCGTTTGGTTGAAAAGCCAGTGGCGCTAAGCTATCGTGCGCTGGATTATGACTGAACGCCTCTAAGTCAAAATCTGGGCTAGAAGCGAAGCGTTCGCCCGTCGTTCGATTGTAGACCCGCAGCAGGGGCCTTACGGCCCCCAAAGACATGTGTCGTGGGCCAAGCATCAGCAGCGGACGAGTTGCGGTTGCCGCCTTGAATTACAATTTCTATCGATCAATGGGTAGAATCCTTTGCAGACGACTTAAATATGCGACGGGGTATTGTAAGTGGCAGAGTTGCCTTGTTGCCACGATCCACTGAGATTCAGCCCTTTGTCGCTTCGATTTGTCCCACCCTCTCCCCTGAAATCACTTTTCCAACTTTTCTTGAGCCGGATGGGGAGGCTAGCTTGCGGGCTTGGAAATCCCTAAGTTGAGCCCCGCACAAGAAGCTGCATAGTTGCGTAGTGTGTTCAGGGAGGCCTGCAATGAGGAACCCTCGGTAGCCCGCTTGCACCGGGCACCGGGGAGGTTAGGTGTTGGAGCCTAGAGTAAAGAGCCCGATAGATTTGTTGGCACATTGCACGGACTCGTAGAACAAGTTTGGACGTGGACATGGGCTGGGCATAAGTAAGGTAATGGGAAAATTGGCTAACGCATTGGTCACCGAAGAAGGCTTGAAAACGGCCAATGAATGGATTGTTGGCAACTTGCACCAAGTCGTAGAATGGGCATGTGTTGGCCATGTCAGCAAGCCAGGCGATGGGAAAATCGGCCGGGCATTAAACTGACCAAGGAATGGATTGTTGGCACCTCGGACCGGCTCTCATTGAATGGGCGTGGACATGGTCTGGGCATGTCCACGAGCAAGAAGATGGTAAAATCGGCTAAGGCATTGGCCACCAAAGAAGGCTTGAAAACGGCCAAGGAATGGATTGTTGGCAACTTGCACCAACTCGCTGAATGGGCATGTGCTGGGCATGTTAGCAAGCAAGGTGACGGAAAAATTGGCCACGGCATGAAAACGGCCAAGGAATAGATTGCTGGCAACTTGTACCAACCCGTTGTCACGTACGCGCCCAGCGCGTAGGTCCTGTCACGCGCGCGTGCAGTCCTTCAGAGCGCGCAGGCCGCGAGCTGTGCGTTGGGCCAGCCGCACGCACGCGCAGTCCTCCCAGCGCGCTCTGCCCGACCAAATGGTTCGACGGCCATGCTCCTGGATTCGGAACATTACTCGGGCAATGGAATTGTCGTTCCACTCCACGTTTGCTCGAACAAAGCCTTTGTCCCTCTATAGCACGACTGCCATGCCCGTTTCGTCATCAATCCCCCTACCATTTGGTTAGGTTCGTGCCTTGCGTGCGGTCACGGGCATCGTGAAGGAATGGTACCTGGTTGATCCTGCCAGTAGTCATATGCTTGTCTCAAAGATTAAGCCATGCATGTGTAAGTATGAACTAATTCAAACTGTGAAACTGCAAATGGCTTAGTAAATCAGTTATAGTTTGTTTGATGGCACCTGCTACTCGAATAACCGTAGTAATTCTAGAGCTAATACGTGCAACAGACCCCGACTTCTGGAAAGGATGCATTTATTAGATGGAAGGTCAACGTGGGCTCTGCCCTTCGCATGGCCAACATGCCGGCGACGCATCATTTAAATTTCTGCCCTATCAACTTTCGATGGTAGGATAGAGGCCTACTGTTAGCCCATTGAACACTTGGCATGCAGGAGTTGGCGGCACCTTGTGCCAATTCCTATGATGGGACTTTGGAGTGGCTGGGCACTCCTTAAAGCAAGGTGAAAGCTGAGAGGATCAGCGTAGGCACGGGCCTACAAGTGGGTCCCAGTATGGACTAAGACTTGGGTTGGACAAAGATGCTGGGCTGCATGTTCGTGGGTCCATCAGATGGGCCATGGGATTGGGCCAAGAGGGCCAAAACACAAGATTGGGTCTTGGCCAAGTCTGGATGGGACTGCATGGCACCGAGTCTCCTACGACGCATGCAACGTGGGGACATGCATGTGTTGCTCTATCCGAGTGGCCGAGCATCGAGATAATGCTCATCAGATCGTGCATGGCAAAGGATCTTGGGTAGATAAGACTTATCAGGGTCAAGTGACGGATTATCATGGAGATAAGGCTTATCAGGATCAAGTCATGGATGAGAACGTGGGAAGATGATGGTTATCAGCCACGATAGATCATGGGGAGATAATGTTTATCTCCAAGCCCTAGATAGCTGGGGTGTTAGCTATATATAGACCCTATGGGTTGTCATTTGTACACAATGAAAGAGAGAAATCACTTAGAGAGAAAGAGTAAAACACTGTTGAGAGTTCAAGTGATTGTTCCTTTGTATTACGAGTTAAGTAGTTTAAAAAAAAAAATACATGAGTTAAGTAATAAAAGGTTAGGAAAGGTTCCCGTATATACTCTTGTGCCTCTTTTGAGTGTGTGAGTTGTGTGCCTACTTACAAAGTTGTATTGTGCAAATTGTTGTGTGTGCGGTTGGCTGAGACTAAGTGTGACTTAGTGCCATCACAAGGCAAAATTTTGGGTGACAAAATTAGCCCTGCGACAGCTAGTATCAGAGCAAAAAGGTTTGACCAATGGCAGGTGGTTCGGGTCTTGATGCTGTACGTGAGCGCATAGCCAATCTTTTTGAGGTACTCGGTGAACTTCTGGAGGGTGCAAATTTCACAGTGTTCCCAATGTTGGCGCTCCATGAGTAGTACATAATTGATTTGCAGCGGCAACAAGAGGTGGTGGCCTCTTCAAACATAGCTTTTCGGCTTGAGGAGTTGTCAGCAGAGATAGCCATCCTCAAGAAGGCTGTAGCCTCTCAACCAAGCGGAGGCATTGTGAAAGGCTCGACCAAGATGAAGGTGACAGAGCCAAAAGCCTTCGAGGGAGCGAGGGATGCCAAAGAGATCGAGAACTTTTTGTGGGATATGGAGTAGTACTTCAAAGCTACACGAGTGCCAGACAACGAGAAGGTCAATCTGACCAAAATGTATTTGGCCAAGGACGCCAAGCTGTGGTGGCGGACTCAGTTGGATGACGATGCAATTATGGGCAGGCCTAAGATCGAGACGTGGGAGAGCCTAAAGAAGGACTTGAAGGACTAGTTCTTGCCCTACAACACGTCATGGGTTGCGAGGGAATCCTTGAAGAAGTTGAAACAGATTGGTACGGTGCGTGACTACGTGAAGGAATTCAGTTCCTTGTTGCTTGACATCTGCAACATGTCGGATGAGGACAAGCTTTGCAACTTCCTTTCTGGTCTACAACCCTGGGCTCAACTCGAGCTTAGAAGGCAAGGTGTGAAGGACCTTCCTTCAGCAGTGGCTGCGGCTGATGGTTTAGTTGATTTTTAGATCAACAAGTCTCTTGATTCTGATGCTGGGAAGCAGCCCAAATACAAGGGCAAGAAGAAAAAGCAAGGAAAGAACGATAAGCACAACGGTGGCGACAAGGATAAAGGCAAAGCCGTCTACCAAGAACAAGGTAAAGGCAAAACTAACTCAGGTTGTTTCATCTGTAATGGACCACACAGGGCCGAGGAGTGCCCCAAGCGAGAGAAGTTAAATCCCATAGTTGCTGAGGAGAGTGGCCCCTCGGATGATGTTGGCCCTTCTCGTGTCAATCCTCGTTTCTGTTTAACAACCTGTCTCCTACCAAAGTGTCTGAGTTGAGATCCTTTCTTGGTTTGGCTAACTATTACAGGAAGTTCGTGCAGGCCTACTCCAAAAAGGTGGCCCCATTGACAGACTTACTCAAGAAGGATAGACCCTGGAGGTGGACCACATATTGCCAAGAAGCCTTTGACAACTTGAAGGCAATGGTGTCCACGAAGCCGATCCTGAGGCTGTCTGATTTTGAGTTGCCTTTTAGTGTGCTAACTGATGCCTCAAACAAGGCCATTGGAGGTGTGTTGGTGCAAGAAGGCCACCCCATTGCCTATGAGAGCCGAAAACTCAATGATGCAGAGCAGCGGTACTCAGCCCATGAGAAGGAGATGTTGGCAGTGGTGCATTGCCTGCGCACATGGAGGGTGTATTTGCTGGGTATCAGGTTCGTGGTTCGGACCGACAATGTGGCTAACACATTCTTTCAGACTCAAAAGAAGCTTTCTGCACGGCAGGCGCGGTGATAGGAGTTCTTGGCTGAGTACGATTTTACTTGGGAACACAAGATAAGAAGGCAAAATCAGCTCGCAGATGCCCTAAGTTGCTGACAAGTGCAAGAGACGGTCAAAACCCGAACCACCTACCATTGGTTCTCAGCCAAAATTTTGCCTTGTGATGGCACTAAGTCACACTTAGTCTCAGCCAACCGCACACACAGAAGGATTGCATAATGGAACTTTATAAGTAGGCACACAACTCACGTACTAAAAAGAGACACAAGAGCATATATAGGAACCTTTCCCAACCTTTTGTTACTTAACTCAAGTAATACAAAGGAACAATCACCTGAAATCTCAACAGTATTTCACTCTTTCTCTCTGAGTGATTTCTCTTTCATTGAGTACAAATGACAACCCGTAGGGTCTATATATAGCTGACCCAGCTATCTAGGTCTTGGAGATAAACATTATCTCCCCACGATCTCTATTGTGGCTGATAACCCTCATCTTCCCACTATCTCATCCATGACTTGATCCTAATAAGCCTTATCTCCCACGATCATCCATCACTTGATCTCAATAAGGCTTATCTACCCACGATCCTTTGCCATGCACTATCTGATAAGCATTATCTTGATGCTCGGCCAACCAGATAGAGTCACGCTTGCACATCCCCATGTTCCACATGTCGTAAGAGACTCGGTACCACGCAGTGCCATGCAGACTTGGCCAAGACCCAGTCCTGTGATTTGAGCCTCTTAGCCCAAGCCCATGGCCCATCTGATGGAGCCCACAAACATGTAGCGTAGCATCCTTTGTCCAACCCAAGTCTTGGTCCATACTGGGACCCGCATGTAGGCCTGTTCCTACACTGACCCTCTCAGCTTTCACCTTGCTTCAAAGAGTGCCCAGCTACTCCAAAGTCCCATGCTAGGAATTGGCGCAAGGTTTTTCCAACTCCTGCATGCCAAGTGTTCATGGGGCTAACAAACCACCCCCACATGTTGAAACCAACGTCCTCATTGGTAAATAGATAGGTAGTCTTCCACCTGCTTCTCGAACTGCCATAGAGTCACATCTCTTTCCCAGCTCCCCTCACTATCTGGGGCATTCTTCAAATTCACCAAGTGCTCCACCCGCCTATTCTTCTTACTTTGCCCCTGCGTTCGGTGGTCTAGAATTCTCTCCACTTCACACTAGAAATCAGTTGTGATTATAGGGGGAGCACGTTATGCTTGTTTCCTTGGAGGCTCATCTCCCGCTTCCTCGTGGCTCGGACCGACAATGTTACTAACACATTCTTTTAGACTCAGAAGAAGCTTTCTGCACGGCAGGCGTAGTGGCAGGAGTTCTTTGTTGAGTACGATTTTACTTGGGAACACAAACCAGGCAGGCAAAATCAGGTGGTGGATGCCCTAAGTCGCAGACAAGTGCAAAAGACAGTTGCTGCCCTCACTCAAGTGCAGAGTGACTTGCTAGACAAAATCAGGGAGCAAGCACGCACAAGTGTAAAAGGTGAGATCGCAACAACAAAGCATATTCCTTCTCCACAATAGCATAAAAGGCGAGACGGAAACAACAAAGCATACTCTTCACGCGCACGAGTTTAAAAGGCAGGATGGCAACAACAAAACATGCTCCTTACTCGCACGAGCAATAAAAGCGAGAAGGGAACAACAAGAAAACCAGACTCCTTGCCCACACGAGTATAAAAGGCAGGACGGCAACAACAACAAAAGCATGCTCCTTGCTCGTATGAGTATAAAATGCGAGACGGCAACAACAAAGCATATTTCATTCTCGCACAGGTATAAAAAGCGAGTAGGTAACAACAACAAAACTAGACTCCTTTCCTGCAGAAGTAAAAAGGCGAGATAGTAATAGCAAAGCGTACTCCTTACCTGCACGAGAATAAAAGGCGAGACGGCAACAAGAACAAAACCAGACTCTTTGCCTGTACGGTATAAAATGCGAGACAACAACAACAACAAGAGTAGATACCTTGCCCGCAAGACTATAAAAGGTAAAATGTACAACAAGAAAAGTATCGTCCTTGCCCATACGAGTATAAAAGGTGAGACAGCAAAAACAATGCATGCTCCTCACCTGCACGAATATAAAGGTTGAGACAGCAAAAATAATAAATGCAAACTCCTCGCCCATACGAGTATAAAAGGAGAGATGGTAAGAACAGCAAAATCATACTTTTTACTCGCACTAGTAAAAAAGGTGAGATGGCAACAGCAAAGCATGCCTGCACGAGTATAAAAGGCTAGATGGCAACAGTAAAGCATACTCTTTGCCTGCACAAGAATAAAAGGCGATACAGCAACAACAACAAAATCAGACTCCTTGCCCGCACGGATTTAAAAGACGGGACAGTAACAATAACAAAAGCAGATTCTTTGCCGACAACAGTATAAAAGGTGAAAAGTACAACAACAAATGTTTACTCGTTGTCCGCACGAGTATAAATGGCGAGATGGTAACAACAGCAAAGCAGACTCGTAGTCTGTACGAGTTTAAAAGGCTAGACAACAATAACAACAAATGCAGACTCCTTGCCCACAAGAGTATGAAAGTAAACAATCACAGCAACAAAAGTATACTTCTAGACCGCCAAAGTATAAAAGGCAAGATGACAACAACAACAAAACTAGAGTCCTTGCCCGCATGAAGAAAAAAGGTGAGACAGCAAAAGTAGACTCCTTGCTCACAATGGTATAAAAGGCAAGAAGTACAACAACAAACATGTACTCCTGGCCCGTACGAATATAAAAGGGGAGAAAGTAGCAACAACAAAGCATACTCCAAGCCCGTGCGAGCATAAAAGTGAGACAGCAACAACAACAACTGTAGACTTTGTGCCCACGAGAGCATAAAAGGCAAGATGGCAACAACAACAAAGACACACTCCTTGCCCATGCAAGTATAAAAAGTAAGACGGCAACAACAAAGCTTACTCCTTGCCTTTACGAGTATAAAAGGCCCGTCGGCAGTAGCAACAAAACTAGACTCCTTTCCCTCACGAGTAAAAGACGAGGCGGCAACGACAAAGCATACTCCTTAACCACACAAGAATAAATGGCGAGATGACAACAGTAGCAAAACCAGGCTCCTTGCATACACGAATATAAAAGGCAAGACAGTAACAACAACAAGAGCAGACACCTTGCCATAAGAGTATAAAAGGCGAAGGGTACATCAACAAAAGTATACTCCTTGCCCGCATGAGTATAAAAAGTGAGACAGCAACAACAAAGCATGCTCCTCACCCATACGAGTATAAAAGGCAAGATAGTAAAAATAATTAATGTAGACTTCTTGCCCGTATGAATGTAAAAGCCGAGATGGTAAGAACAACAAAACATACTCTTTACTCGCTCGAGTAAAAAAGGCAATACGACAATAGCAAATCCTACTCCTTGCTCGCATGAGTATAAAAAGTGAGACGGCAATAGCACAGCATACTCCTTATCTGCACAAGAATAAAAGGCAAGACGACAACAACAACAAAGTCAGACTCCTTGCTTGCATGGGTATAAGAATGAGACAGTAACAACAACAAAAGTAGACTCTTTGCAGACATCAGTATAAAAGGTGAAAGGTACAATAACAAAAGTTTACTCCTCACCCGCACAAGTGTAAATGGCGAGATGGTAATAACAGTAAAACAGATTCGTAGCCCATGCGAGTTTAAAGGCTAGACAACAAAAAAAACAAATGCAGACTCCTTGCCCGCAAGAGTATGAAAGGCGACAATCACAACAAAAGGCGAGATGACAACAACAGCAAAAGTAGACTCCTTGTCTGCTAGAGTATAAAAGGCAAAACGTACAACAACAAAAGTATACTCTTTTCCCACACGAGTATAAAAGGGAAAATAGTAGCAACAACAAAGCATACTCCTAGCCTGCGTGAGCATAAAAGCGAGACAGCAACCACAACAAATGTAGACTCCATGCCCGCGAGAGTATAAAAGGCAAGATGGCAACGACAACAAAAGCACACTTCCAGCCCATGCAAGTATAAAAAGCGAGACGGTAATAGTAAAGCTTGCTTCTTGCCTACAAGAGTATAAAAGGCGAGTTGCCATCAGAAACAAAACTAGACTCTTTGCCCTCACATCTAAAGGACGAGACAGCAACAGCAAAGCATACTCCTTACCCACACAAGAATAAATGGCGAGACGACGACAACAACAAAACCAGGCTTCTTGCCTACATGGGTATAAAAGAAAAGATAGTAACAACAATAAGAGCAGACACCTTGCTTGCAAGAGTATAAAAGGCAAAATGTACAACAACAAAAGTATACTCCTTGCTCGTATGAGCATAAAAGGCGAGACAGCAACAACAAAGCATGTTCCTCACCGGTACGAGTATAAAAGGCAAGACAGCAAAAACAACAAATGCAAAGTCCTTGCCGGCGAGAGTATGAAAGGCGACAAGCACAACAACAAAAGTATACTCCTAGCCTGATTGAGTATAAATGTGGGATGGCAACAGCAACAAAATCAAAGTCCTTGCTCACACGAAGATAAAAGGCAAGATGGCAAAAACAGGTAATGTAGACTTTTTTCTAGCAAGAGTATAAAAGGCAAAAAGTACAACAACAAAAGTATACTCCATGCCCGCACAAGTATAAAAGCGGAGATGGTAGTAATATCAAAGCATACTCCTAGCCCGCACGAGTATAAAGACGAGACGACAACAACATCAAAAGCAGACCACACGAGTATAAAAGTGGAGACGGTAGCAATAACAAAGCACTCTCCAAGCCTACACGAGTATCAAGACGAAACGACAACAATAATAAAATTAGTCTTTGGAGCTCGGTCGGGGAATTGGACCTCCATAATGAGTATCTAAACGACTCACAACAACGGATATCTCGGCTCTCGCATTGATGAATAACGTAGCAAAATACGATACCTGGTGTGAATTGTAGAATTTCGTGAACCATCGAGTCTTTGGAGCTCGGTGCGAGCTCTATCGGGTAAAGCCAATGACTAGAGGCATCGGGGGCGCAATGCCCTCGACCTATTCTCAAACTTTAAATAGGTAGGATGGTGCGGCTGCTCCGTTCAGCCGTGCCACAGAATCGAGAGCCCCAAGTGGGCCATTTTTGGTAAGCAGAACTGGTGATGCGAGATGAACCGGAAGCCGGGTTATGGTGCCCAACTGTGCGCTAACCCAGATCCCGCAAAGGGTGTTGGTCGATTAAGACAGTAGGATGGTGGCCATGGAAGTCAAAATTTGCTAAGGAGTGTGTAACAACTCCCCAGCAAAATCAACTAGCCCCAAAAATGGATGGCACTGAAGCGTGCAACCCACACCCAGCTGTCGGGGCAAGGGCTAGGCCCCAATGAGTAGGAGGGCACAGCGGACGCTGCAAAACCTTGAAGCGAGCCGGGGCGGAGCGGCTGTCGGTGTAGATCTTGGTGGTAGTAGCAAATATTCACATGAGAACTTTGAAGGCCAAAGAGGGGAAAGATTCCATATGAATGGCACTTGCACATGGGTTAGTCGATCCTAAGAGACGGGCAAAGCCCGTCTGACAGCTCGTCTGCGCGCAAGCTTCAAAAGGGAATCAAGTTAAAATTCCCAAACCAGGATGCGGCGGCTGATGGCAATGTTAGGGAGTCCAATGACGTCAGTGGGGGCCTCGGGAAGAGTTATCTTTTCTGTTTAACAACCTGCCTCCTACCAAAGTGTCTGAGTTGAGATCCTTTCTTGGTTTGTCTAACTACTACAGGAAGTTTGTGCAGGGTTACTCCAAGAAGGTGGCCCCATTAACAGACTTACTCAAGAAGGATAGACCCTGGAGGTGGACCACAAATTGCCCAGAAGCCTTTGACAAGTTGAAGGCAGCGGTGTCCATGGAGCCGGTCTTGAGGTTGCCTGATTTCGAGTTGCCTTTCAGTGTGCTAACTGACACCTCAGATAAAGCCATTGGAGGTGTCTCGGTGCAGGAAGGCCACCCCTTTGGCTTTGAGAGTCGGAAACTCAATGATGCAGAACAGCGGTACTCAGCCAATGAGAAGGAGATGCTGGCAGTGATGCATTGCCTTCGGACATGGAGGGTGTATTTGCAAGGTACTAGGTTCGTGGTTCAAGCTGACAATGTGGCTAACACATTCTTTCAGACTCAGAAGAAGCTTTCTGCCCTTGACTAATGCCCCTGCTACTTTTTGTAATATAATGAATGATGTGTTTCATGACTTTATTGATCATTTTGTGGTTGTATATCTGGATGATATTGTTGTGTCTTGTCCCACCTGAAGTTGGTGTTGTCTAAGTTGAGAGAGCACCAACTATATGTGAAAAGGGAAAAATGTGAGTTCGCCCGACGTGAGATATTGTTCCTTGGGCATAGGGTGAGTCGAGGGCAAGTTAAAATGGACGAGAGAAAAGTCCAGGAAATAGTGCAGTGGGAGGCCCCTACCAAAGTGTCTAAGTTAAGATCCTTTCTTGGTTTGTCTAACTATTACAGGAAGTTCGTGCGAGGTTACTCCAAAAAGGTGGCCCCATTGACAAACTTACTCAAAGAGTATAGACCATGGAGGTGGACCACAGATTGCCAAGAAGCCTTTGACAAGTTGAAGGCAGCGGTGTCCACGGAGCCAATCCTGAGGCTGCCTGATTTTGAGTTGCCTTTCAGTATGCTAACTAACGCCTCGGACAAAGCCATTAGAGGTGTGTTGGTGCAAGAAGGCCACCCCATTGCCTATGAGAGTCGAAAACTCAATGATGCAGAGCAGCGGTACTCAGCCCATGAGAAGGAGATGTTGGCAGTGGTGCATTGCCTTCACACATAGAGGGTGTATTTGCTGGGTACCAGGTTCGTGGTTCGGGCCGACAATGTGGCTAACACATTCTTTCAGACACAGAAGAAGCTTTCTATATGGCAGGCGCAGTGGCAAGAGTTCTTGGTTGAGTACGATTTTACTTGGGAACACAAGCCAGGAAGGCAAAATCAGGTGGCAGATGCACTAAGTCACCGACAAGTGCAAGAGACAGTTGCTGCCCTCACTCAAGTGTGAGTGACTTGCTAGACAAAATCAAGGAGTAGGCCCCACATGATGCCACATATCAGCAAGTGGTACAGCAAGTTAGGGAGGGTGTGGTAAGGCGATACTGGCTCGATAATGATTTATTGCATGCCAAGGGTAATCGTGTATATCTTACAAGTGGTGCAGGCCTTTGGAAGGAGATACTGTGGGAGTCCCATGGTTCACAGTGGGCTAGTCGTCCTAGCGTCAAAAAGATGATGTCCTTGCTGTCCCGCAACTACTACTAGCCAAAAGATGGATGATGATGCCGAGGCATATATCAAAACGTGCATCACTTGTCAACAGGACAAGACGTAGCGGCAGAAAGAGGCGGGTTTGTTGCAGCCGCTACCCATTCCTTCGAAGCCATGGGTGTCAGTTCGATGTATTTCATTGGCGGATTCCCGAAGATTGATGGCAAGGGATCTGTCGTGGGGGGCTTGATCAGTTTTCCAAGTATGCAGTGTTTATTCCTGCCCCCTCTTCATGTCAAGCAAAGACAGCCGCTGAGCTTTTCTACAAGCAGGTAGTAAGTACTATGGGTTGCCTGAAGATATTGTGAGCGATCAGGATCCTCGTTTCACTGGCAGGTTCTGGACGTCATTGTTCAACATGATGGGTTTAGAATTGAAATTCTCTATTGCCAACCATCCTCAGACTGATGGCCAGACGGAGCGGATCAATGGCCTACCTGAGGAATATCTTTGGCATTATGTGACGGCAAGCCAGAGGAATTGGCTTGAGTTGTTGGATTCGGCCCAATTTTGCTACAATCTTCATAAGTCCTCTTCCACAGGTATGAGTCCCTTTGAGCTAGCTATGGGGCAACAACCCCTTACTCCTAACGATGTTGCCAAGACTAGCTCAGGAGGGAGATGTCTAGCAGTGCACCAGTTTGCCCGTTCTAAGCAAAAGCGGCTAGAGGAGGCCGAGGATAGCTTGGACAAGGCAGCCAGGCAGATGAAAAAGTATGCGGACCGAGGAAGGAGGGACATGCAGTTCCAAGTTGGGGATAAGGTGTTGCTGAAACTTACTCCCCAAATTTGAAAGATGATCAACAACAAGACAGTGCATCGTGGGCTGGTTCCAAAGTTTGACGGTCCGTTCACAGTGGTGAAGAAAGTTGGCAATGTTGCATATAGATTGCAACTGCCAGAAAGGTTGAAGATGCATCCAACCTTCCATGTAAGTTTCTTGAAGCCCTTCAATGAGGAAGCAGGTGATTAGGCTCCAAGGAAACAAACACGACGTGCTCCCCCTACAATCAGAACTGAGTTCTAGCGTGAAGTGGAGAGAATTCTAGACCACCGAATGCATGGACAAAGAAAGAAGAACAGGCGGGTTGGGTACTTGGTCAAGTGGAAGAATGCCCTAGACAGTGAGGCGAGCTGGGAAAGAGATGTGACTCTATGACAGTTCGAGAAGCAGGTGGAAGACTACCTATCAACCCTACCAACGAAGACGTTAGCTTCAACAGGTGGGGGTGGTTTGTTAGCCCCTTGAACACTTAGCATTCGAGAGTTTGCGGCACCTTGCGCCAATTTCTAGCATGGGACTTTGGAGTGGCTAGGCACTCCCTAAGGCAAGGTGAAAACTGAGAGAGTTAGCGCAGGCAAGGACCTACATGTCGGTCCCAGTGTGGACCAATACTTGGGTTGGACAGAGGATGCTGTGCTACATGTTCGTGGGCTCCATCAAATGGTCCATGGGCTTGGGCCAAGAGGCCCAAAACACGAGACTGGGTCTTGGCCAAGTCTGCATGGCACTACATGGCACAGCTTGGCACTACATGGCATCGAGTTTCGTACGACGTGTGGAACGTGGGGACTTGTGGGTGTGGCTCTATCCGATTGGCTGAGCATCGGGATAATGCTCATTAGATCGTGCATGGCAAAGGATCGTGGGTAGATAAGGCTTATCAGGATCAAGGCATGGATGAGATCGTGGGGAGATGAGGATTATCAGCCACGATAGAGATCATGGAGAGATAATGTTTATCTCCAAGTCCTAGATAACTAGGGGTGTCAGCTATGTATAGACCCTATGGGTTGTCATTTGTACTCAGCAAAAGAGAAATCACTCAGAGAGAAGAATGAAACACTATTGAGAGTTCAAGTGATTGTTCCTTTATATTACTTGAGTTAAGTAATAAAAGGTTGGGAAAGGTTCCCGCATATGCTCTAGTGTCTCTTTTGAGTGTGTGAGTTGTGTGCCTTACTTATAAAGTTCCATTGTGCAAAATCGTTGTGTGTGTAGTTGGCTGAGACTAAGTGTGACTTAGTGCCATCATAAGGCAAAATTTTGGGTGCGAAAATTAGCCCTGTGACAGCTGGTATCAGAGCAAAAAGGTTCGACCAATGGCAGGTGGTTTAGGTCTTGATGCTGTACGTGAGTGCGTAGCCAAACTCTTTGAGGTACTCAGTCAACTTTTGGGGGATGCAAATTTCACCGTGTTCCAGACATTGGCGCTCCATGAGCAGCACATAATCGATCTGCAGCGGCAACAAGAGGTGGTGGCCTCTTCAAACACAACTTTTCGGCTTGAGGAGATGGCAGCAGAAATAGCCATCCTCAAGAAGGTCGTGGCCTCTCAACCAAGCGGAGGTGTCATGGAGGGCTCGACAAAGATGAAGGTGCCGGAGCCTAAAGCCTTCGAGGGAACGATGGATGCCAAAGATATCGAGAATTTTCTGTGGGATATGGAGAAGTACTTTAAAGCTGCTTGAGTGCCAGATGATGAGAAGGTTAATCTGACCAGCATGTATCTAGCCAAGGATGTCGAGCTGTGGTGGCAGACTCGGATGGATGACGATGCAAGTGCGGGCAGGCCTAAGATCGAGACGTGGGAGAGCCTAAAGAAGGAGTTGAAGGACCAGTTCTTATCCTGAAACACGTCATGGGTTGCGAGGGAATCCTTGAAGAAGTTGAAGCAGAGTGGTACGACGCGTGACTGTGTGAAGGAATTCAGTTCCTCGATGCTTGACATTCGCAACATGTTGGATGAGGACAAGCTTTTCAACTTCCTATTTGGTCTTCAGCTTTGGGCTCAACTCGAGCTTAGAAGGCAAGGTGTGAAGGACCTTTCTTTAGCAATGGCTACGGCTGATGGTTTAGTTATTTTTGGATCAACAAGTCTCCTGATTCTGATGCTGGTAAGCAGCCCAAGGATAAGGAGGGCAAGAAGGATAAGCACAACGGTAGCGACAAAGATAAAGGCAAAGCCGTCTACCAAGAACAAGGTAAAGGCAAAACTAACTCGGGTTGTTTCATATGTAATGGACCACACAGGGCCAAGGAGTGCCCGAAGCAGGAGAAGTTAAGCGCCATAGTTGCTCAGGAGAGTGCCCTCTCGGATGTTGTTGGCCCCTATCGTGTCAATCCTCTATAGTTGGTGAGTACTGTTCAAGCTGGACGTGGCCCACAATCTGGCTTGATGTATGTGAAGATCGAGCTTAGTAATAAAGAGTTGATCACAATGGCCGACACGGGTGCTACCCATAACTTTGTTGCTGAGAGGATGGTGGAGTCATTGGGTCTGAAATTCACCAAGACTGGGAGTCGAATGAAGGCAATCAACTCGGCAGCCCGAGAGGTGCTTGGTACGACATTGGGAGTGCAGGTACCTATGGGCAATTGGTCTGGTAATCTTAACTTCACTATGGTTCTGGGAGTTGATTTCTTTGTGAGCACAAAAGTTGCTCTGTTGCCTCACTTAACTGGTCTCATAATCATGCATGAGGAACATCCATGTTTCGTTGCTGGAACGTTCACTCCCTCTTCTAGTATTGGTGGGAAGTCAGGTGGTATGCTGTCAGCTATGCAGGTAAAGCATGGGCTGAAGATGGGAGAAGTCACCTACCTTGCAGCTTTGATGGAGGTCAAGGAAGGTATTGTTGCGGAGGTGCCTGATAGTGTAGCGGATCTATTGGGAAAGTTTGCTGATGTGATGCCTCCTGAACTCCCCAAGTGTACTCCCCAAAGGCGTGCCACTAACCACAAGATCGATTTGGTGCCCAGTTCTAAACCACCAGCACAAGCCCCATTTTGCATGAGTCTGCTAGAATTGGCAGAACTGAGGAAACAGTTAACAGAGTTGCTGGATGTAGTCGTAATTCAGCCCTCCAAAGTGCCATATGGTGCCTCGGTGTTGTTTCAGAGGAAACACGATGGCTCCTTGCGGATGTGTGTTGATTACAGGGCTCTGAACAAGCTGACGGTAAAGAACAAGTACCCTATCCCATTGATAGCGAACTTGTTTGACAGGGTGGCGAGAGCTTCATATTTCACCAAACTGGATCTGCGGTCTAGATATTGGCAAGTCAGGATTGCAGAATGAAAGTTGGGGGCTCGAAGCCGATCAGATACCGTTCTAGTCTCAAACATAAAAGATGTCGACCAGGGATCGGTGGAAGTTGCTTTTAGGACACTGCCGGCACCTTATGAGAAATCAAAGTCTTTGGGTTCTGGGGGGAGTATGGTCGCAAGGCTGAAACTTAAAGGAATTGCCAGAAGGGCACCACCAGGAGTGGAGTGTGTGGCTTAATTTGACTCAACACGGGGAAACTTTCTAGGTCCAGACATAGTAAGGATTGACAGACTGAGAGCTCTTTCTTGATTCTATGGGTGGTGGTGCATGGCGGTTCTTAGTTGGTGGTGCGATTTGTCTAGTTAATTCCATTAACGAGCGAGACCTCAGCCTGCTAACTAGCTATACGGAGGTGATCCTCCATGGCCAGCTTCTTAGAGGGACTATGGCCTTCTAGGCCAAGGAAGTTTGAGGCAATAACAGGTCTGTGATGCCCTTAGATGTTCTGGGCTGCAAGCACACTACACTGATGTATTCAACGA
>CM075454.1:2936514-2959014 GCA_037832335.1 Carallia pectinifolia | reverse complement strand
GAAAATCTGCCAACGCAAAAAAAACGACCAAGGAATGGATTGTTGGTACCTTGCACCAACTCGTCGAATGGGCGTGGACATGGGCTGGGCATGTCAGCATGCAAGGTGTTACTAACTTTGGCCAAGGCACTAGCCACCAAAGGGGGATTCGAAACGACAAAGGAATGGACTCGGAGCTCGGTTGGCTCTGCACATGCTGCTGCCAGCATGGGAGGTTACCACGGGAGGCCAATGAGGCAAGCTAGCAAGGGATGTTAGCCGGGTATAAGCACCCTAACCGTTGCGCCGCACACCACACTCGACAGTTGCATGGGGTGGCAACGAGGAGGTTAGGCACTAGTCTCTAGTCCAAAGAGCACGATAGAGTTGATGGCACCTTACACCAACTCCCTTGCACCGACCTGTTGAATCAGCAAGCGAGGCTACGGGAAGATCGAACAAGGCATTGGCCACCTGAGCAGGCTTAAAAACGGCCAAGGAATAGACTTAGAGCATGCTCAGTCCCACACAGGTTGCTGCCCGCAAGCATGCTGTGCACCCATTGCTGCCTACGAGAGAGGTTAACAAAAAGCTAGGAAGGCACCCGAGCAAGGGAGGGAGGCTAGAAGCGCTCCAAGCCGCGTGCAGCATGCCGCTCGTTGGGCCAGCAGCGCGCGCAGTGTGCGGGAGGGCACAGATCGCGCTCGCACCTTGCCGCTCGTCCGTCCAGCAGCAGTGCCCTGGGAGGAGTAGCCAGGGCGCAGCGTGCCCTGGGTGCCTGGACCTCTGCACCCATTGCCGCTCGTCCGCTCGTACGACGCTCTGCTTGTACTCCTAGCAGCGCTTGTAATGAGCTTCTCGTCAGGCCAGCAGCGGGCTGGGAGAAGCAGCGCGCGCAGGGAGGGCTGATGGGAGCAAACCGCGCGTAGCAGGCTGCTCGACTGGCCAGCAGTGCGGTGGGGGCAGCAGCGTGTTCGGAACGGGCTGGGGGGAGATGCGCGTGCACAGCGGGCTTGGGGGGGCATAATGCAAGGGCAGTGGGCTACACATCTTTCCAGCAGCGCGCGCGGCAGGCTCGTGGGAGCAGCGCACTTGGTCGTCTGGCCAGCAGGGCGCGCTACGGGCTGGGAGAGCAGCGGTCTTCTCGTGAGGCCAACAGTGCGCACAGCAAGCTGGGGGGAGCAGTAGGCGCGTACGCCGCAGGCTGCTCGTCTAGCCTGCCCGCGCGCGCTCATTTGACCAGCAGCGCGCGTGGCAGCCTTGTGGGAACAGCACGCGGGCACTGTGTTCTGCGCGTCGGGCCTGCCGGGTGCGATTGCAGCCCATCCAGCGAGTGCCCAGCCACTCCAAAGTCTCATGCTAGGAATTTGTGCAAGGTGCCACCGACTCCTGCATGCCAAGTGTTTATAGGGTGACAGCTAATTTTCTCACCCTAAATTTTTCCTTGTGATGGCACTAAGTCACACTTAGTCTCAGCCAACCGCACGCACACAAGGATTGCACAATAGAACTTTATATGTAGGCACACAACTCACTCACTCAAAAGAGACACAAGAGCATATATGAGAACCTTTCCCAACCTTTTATTCCTTAACTCAAGTAATACAAAGGAACAATCACGTAAACTCTCAACAGTGTTTCACTCTTTCTCTCTGAGTGATTTGTCTTTCATTGAGTACAAATGACAACCCATAGGTTCTATATATAGCTGACACCCCCAGCTATCTAGGTCTTGGAGATAAGCATTATCTCCCCACGATCTCTATCGTGGCTGATAACCCTCATCTTCCCATGATCTCATCCATGACTTCATCCTGATAAGCCTTATCTCCCACGATCGTCCATCACTTGATCTCGATAAGCCTTATCTACCACGATCCTTTACCATGCACGATCAGATGAGCATTGTCCGAATGCTTGGCCAACCGGATTGAGCCACACCCGCACATCCCCACATTCCACACGTCGTAGGAGACTCGGTGCCACGCAGTGCTATGTTGTGCCATGCAGACTTGGCCAAGACCCAGTCCTGTGTTTTGGGCCTGTTGGCCCAAGCTTATGGCCCATCTGATGGAGTCCACGAACATGTAGCCCACCATCCTTTGTCCAACCCAAGTCTTGGTCCACACTGGGACCCCCATGTAGGCCCGTGCCTACGCTGACCCTCTCAGCTTTCACCTTGCTTCAAGGAGTGCTCAGCCACTCGAAAGTCCCATGCTAGCAATTGGCGCAAGGTGCCACCAACTCCTGCATGCCAAGTGTCCATGGGGGTAACAAACCACCCCCACCTGTTGAAGCCAACGTCCTTGTTGGTAAGCTTGATAGGTAGTCTTCCACCTGCTTCTCGAACTGCCATAGAGTCACATCTCTTTCCCAGCTCGCCTCACTATCTGGGGCATTCTTCCACTTAACAAAGTACTCAACCCGCCTGTTCTTCTTACTTTTTCCCTGTGTTCGGTGGTCTAGAATTCTCTCCACTTCACGCTGGAACTCAGTTCTAATTGTAGGGGGAGCATGTCGTGTTTGTTTCCTTGGAGGCTCATCGCCCGCTTCCTCGTGGAAGGGCTTCAAGAAAGTCACGTGGAAGGTTGCATGCACCTTCAACCTTTATGGGAGCTGCAACCTGTATTCAACATTGCCAACTTTCTTAACCATTGTGAAGGGATCGTCATACTTTGGAACCAGCCCACGATGCACTATCTTGCTGCTGATCTTCTTCCAAATTTGAGGAGTAAGTTTCAAGAACACCTTATCCCCAACTTGGAACTCCACGTCCCTCCTTCCTCGGTCTACATACTTTTTCATCTGCATGGTTGCCTTGTCCAAGCTATCTTGGGCCTCCTCTAGTCGCTCTTTCTTAGAACGGGCAAACCGGTGTGCTACCGGACATCTCCTTCTTGAGCTAGTCCTGGCCACATCATTAGGAGTAAGGGGCTGTTGCCCCCATAGCTAGCTCAAAGGGACTCATACTTGTGGAAGAGGACTTATGAAGATTGTAGCAAAATTAGGCCGAATCCAACAACTCAAGCCAATTATGCTGGCTTGCCATCACGTAATGTCGAAGATATTCCTCAAGTAGGCCATTGATCCGCTCCGTCTAGCCATCTGTCTGAGGATGGTTGGCTGCAGAGAATTTCAATTCTGAACCCATCATGTTGAACAATGACGTCCAGAACCTGCCAGTGAAACGAGGATCCCGACCGCTCACGATATCTTCAGGCAACCCAAAGTACTTTAACAAAGCATACTCCTTACCCACATGAGTATAAAAAGCAAGACGACAACAACGACAAAAACAAATTCCTTGCCCGCACGAGCTTATAAGGCGAGACAGTAGGAACAACAAAAGTAGAGTCCTTATCCGCAAAAGTATAAAAGGCGAAAAATACAACAACAAAAGTATATTCCTTACCAACATGAGTATAAAAAGCGAGGCGACAACAACAGCCAAGAAGACTTCTAGCTCACAGAAGCATAAAGGTTAGACGGCAACAACAACAAAACTAGACTGCTTGTCTGTATGAGTATAAAAGGCGAGACGACAAAAACAGGAAAAGCATACTCACTGTCTGCATGAGAATAAAAGGCGAGATGACAATAGCGAGGCATAATACTTACCCGCACGAGTATAAATGGCGAGGCGGCAAGGCCAGAGTATACGCCTTGCCCGCACAAGTATAAAAGGGGAGACGGCAACAGCAAAGCGTACTCTATGCCTATAAAAGTATAAAAGGCGAGACGACAATAGCAAAGCATACTCCTTACTCACCTGAGTATAAAAGGGGAGACGACAACAACCATGCATACTCCCTGCCCGCACGAGTATAAAAGGGGAGATGACAACAACAACAAAACTAGACTCCTTGCCTGCACGAGTATAGAAGGCGAGATGGCAACAGCAACAAAAGCATACTCTTTCCTCACATAAGCAAAAAAAGGCGAGACGGCAATAGCAAAGCATACTCCTTATCCACATGAGTATAAAAGGCGAGAGGACAACTACAACAAAACCAGACTGCTTGTCCGCGTGGGAATAAAAGGTACGACAGTGAGAGCAACAAAAGTAGACACCTTGGCTGCAAGAGTATAAAATGGGAAAAGTACAACAACAAAAGTATATTCCTTGCCCGCGTGAGTATAAAAAGCTAGATGGCAACAACAACAAAGTAGGCTCCTAGCCTGTACAAGTATAAAGGTGAGGCGGCAACGACAACAAAAGTAGATTCCTTGCTCGCAAGAGCATAAAGGGCGAGACAGCAACAACAACGCATACTCTTTGTTTGCACGAGCATAGAATGCGAGACGGCAACAATAAATCATGCAGCTTGCCCGCACAAGCATAAAAGGCAAGACGGTAGGAAAAACAACACCAGACTCCTTGTCCGCACTAGTATAAAAGGCAAGGCGGCAACAACCGCAAAAGCATACTCGCTGCTTAGATGAGTATAAAAGGACAAACGGTAGTAGCAATGCATATTCTTTACTCTCAAGAGTATAAAAGGTGAGGTGATAACAGCAAAGCATACTATTTACCCGCATGAGTACAAAAGGCAAATGGCAACAACAAAACATACTGTTTGCCTGCACGAGTATAAAAGGGGAGACAACCACAACAATAAAGCCAAGCTCCTCGGCCGTACGAGTATAAAATGTGAGACGACAACAACAAAACATACTCCTTCCTCTCAAGAGTATAAAAAGCGAGACGGCAACCACAACATGTACTCTTGGCCCGCACGAATACAAAAGGCAAGGTGACAATAACAATGCATGCTCTTTACCTGCACGAGTATAAATGGTGAGACAGCAACAATAAAGCATACTCCATGCCCACGCGAGTATGAAAGGGGAGACGACAATGACAACCAAACCAGACACCTTGCCTGCGTGAGCATAAAAAGCGAGACGGCAACAACAACAAAAGCGTACTCGTTGCTTGCGCGAGTATGAAATGCGAGATGGCAACAACATTGCATACTCCTTGCCCACACGAATATAAACGGCGAGGCGGCAACAACAGAGCATGATGGTTGCCCACACGAGTGAAAAAGGCGAGACGACGACAACAACAAAGCAAACTCCTAGCCCGCTCGAGTAGAAAAGGCGAGACGGCAACAATAACAAAGGCAGACTGCTTACCCACAAGAGTATAGAAAGGGACTAGTGCAACAACATAAGTATACCCCTCGTCCGCCTGAATATGAAAGGCAAGATGGCAGGAACAACAAAATCATACTCCCAGCCCGTACGAATGTAAAAGACGAGACGACAATAGCACAACTTACTCCTTACCTGGATGATTGTAAAATATGAGGCAGTAAGAACAACAACACCATACTCCTTGCTCGCACAAGGATAAAAAGCGAGTCAGCAACAACAACAGAAGTAGACTCATTGCCCACAAAAGTATAAGAGGTGAATGGTACAACAACAAAAATGTACTCCTTGCCCGCATAAGGATAAAAGGCCAGACAGCAACAACAACAAAAGCATACTCCTAGCCCGCACGGGTATAAAAGACAAGACGATAACAACAAAGCATTTTCCCTATCCGCACGAGTATAAAATGCGAGACGTTAACAACAACAAAGCCAGGCTCCTTACATGCATGAGTATAAAAGGCAAGACTACAACAACAACAACAAATACAGGCTCCCTGCCCGCAAGGGTATAGAAGGCAAAAAGTACATCAACAAAAGTATACTCATTGCCCGCACGGGTACGAAAGGTGAGATGACAATAACCGCAAACTTGACTAGTTGCCCGCACGAGCATAAAAGGTGAGGCAGCAACAGTAACAAAAACATATTCTGCCCGCACGAGTATAAAAAAACGAGACGGTAACAACAAAGCATACTTCTTACTGCTTACCCGCATGAGTATAAAATTCGAGATGACATCAAACCAAACACCTAGCCTGTAGGTGTATAAAACGCAGGACAGCAACAACAACACAAGCTTACATTTCGCATGTAAGAGTTTAAAAGGCGACAGAGACGGCAATAAAAGTATACTCCTCGCCCTTCTGAGCATAAAAGACGAAACGTCACTAACAACAATACCAGACTCTTTAGCCTCACGAGTATGAAAGGCGAGACACCAACACCAACAAAAACAGGCTCCCGCCTGCAAACGTATAAAAGACAAAAAGTACAACAAAAAAAGTATGCTCATTGCTCGCACGAGTATAAAAGCGGGACAACAACAATAGCAAAGCAGACACCTAGCCCACAAGAGTATAATAGGCAAGATGGCAAAAACAAATGGATATACCTTGACCACACGAGTATAAATGGGGATACGACGATAGCACAACATACCCCTTCCTCCTTGCCTACACCAGTGTAAAAGGTGAGACAGCAACAACAATAAAGTAGACTCCTAGCCTGTATGAGTATAAAATGTGAGACATCAACAACAACAAAAGTGGACTTTTTTCACGTAAGAGTATAAAAGGCGACAAGTAAAACAACAAAAGTATACTTCTCGACCGCCTGAGTATAAAAGGTGAGACGACAACAATAACAAAACCAGACTCCTTGCCCGTACGAGTACAGAAAACGAGACGACAACGACAACAAAAGTGAACATCTTGCCTGCAAGAGTATAAAATACGACAAGTACAACAAATAAAACTTTACACCTCGCCTACTGGGCTATAAAAGGCTAGAATGCAACAACAACAAAACCATACTCCTTTCCCGTATAAGTATAAAAGGCGAGACAGTAACGACTAGAAAAGTAGATTGTTTGCCTGAAAGTGTATAAAAGGTGAAAAGTACAACAACAAAAGTATACTCCTTGCCCGCACGAGTGTAAAAGGCAAGACGACAACAATAGCAAGGCAGACTCCTAGCCTGCACCAGTAAAAAAGCGAGACAACAACAATAACAAAGGTGTACCCCTCACCCGGACGAGTTTAAAAGAGGAGAAGGCTACAACAAATCATACTTCTCACTCTTTGCCCGCATGAGTATGAAAGGCTAGACGGCAACAGTAACAAAACTACACTCCTTGCCTGTATGACTATGAAAAATGAGACAACAACAACAAAGCATGCTGCTTGCCTGCACAAGTGGAAAAGGTGCGACGGCAAAAACAACAAAGCATGACTCCTTGGCTACAAGAGTACAAAAGGCAACAAGTACACAAGGTGACAAGCATACTCCTTGCCCACAAAATTATACGCCTTACCTGCCAAAGTATAAAAGGTGAAACGGCAACATCAACAAAACCATACTCATTGCCAGCACGAGTATAAAACGTGAGACAACAAGAACAACATAAGCAGACTTCTTGCCCAAAAGAGTATAAAAGGCGACAAGCACAACAATAAAAGTATACTCCTCGCTCGCCCTGGTATAAAAGGTAAGATGGCAACAACAACAAAACCAGACTCCTTGCCCGCATGAGTATAAAAGGCGAGACAGCAACAACAGCAAAAGTAGACTCTTTTTTCGCTCATGTATAAAAAGCGAAAAGTACAAGAACAAAATTAATCCTTGCCTGCACGAGTATAAAAGGTGAGACGACAACAATAGCAAAGCAGACTCCTAGTCTGCACGAGTATAAAGGCGAGACAGCAACAACAAGAAAATAGACTTCTTGCCTACAAGAGTATAAAGGCGGGAGACAGCAACAACAAGGCATATTCCTTGCCCGTGTGGGTATAAAAGGCAAGACAGCAACAGCAAAGCATGTTGGTTGCCTGCACGAGTATAAAAGGCGAGAGGGTAACAACAACAAAACTAGACTCCTTATCCATACGAGTATAAAAGGCGAGACGGTAAGAACAGCAAAAGCATACTCGCTGTCCACACAAGTATAAAAGGGGAGACAGCAATAGCGAGGCATACTCCTTACCCGCATGAGTATGAGCGGTGAGATGGAGAACAAAGCATACTTCTTGCCCGTGTGAATCTAAAAGGCGGAACGACAACAACAACAAAGGCAAACTTCTTGCCCATAGGAGTATAAAGTGCGGCAAGTACACAAGGTGACAAGAATACTATTTGCCCACCAAAGTATACTCCTTGCCTGCCCAAGCATAAAAGTTGAGACAGCAACAACAACAAAAGTATACTCCTCTCTCACCCGAGTATAAAAGGCAAGACAACAACGACTACAAAACTAGACTCCTTACCCACACGAGTATAAAAGAGGAGATAGCAAAAACAACAAAAGCATACTCTTTGCCCGCACGAGTGTAAAAGGCGAGATGGTAACAACAAAGCATGCTGCTTGCTTGCACGAGTATAAAAGGCGAGACAACAACATCAACAAAAACAAACTCTTGGCTTGCACAAGTATAAAAGGCGAGATGGTAACATCAACAAAATTAGGCTCCTTGCCAGTTAGAGTATAAAATGCGAGACGACAAAAACAACAAAGGCAGACTTCTTGCCTAGAAGAGTATAAAAGGCGACGTACAACAACAAAAGTATACTCCTCACCCGCCCAAGAATAAAAGGTGAGATGGCAACAACAACAAAACCAGACTCCTTGCTCGCATAAGTATAAAAGGAGAGATAGCAACAGCAGCAAAAATAGACTCCTTGCCCGGGCGTGTACAAAAGGCGAAAAGTACAACAAAAAAATTGTACTCCTTGCTCGTACGAGTATAAAAGGTAAGATGACAACAATAGCAAAGTAGACTCTGAGCCCGCATGAGTATAAACGGCGAGATGGCAACAATAACAAAAGCATACTCCTTACTCATTTCCAGCAGGAGTATAAAAAGCGAGATGCCAACGATAACAAAACCAAACTCTTTGCCTGGGTAAGTATAAAGGGCAAGACAGCAACAATAACAAAAGTAGACTCCTTGCCCGTGTGTGTATAAAAGGCGAAATTTACAACAACAAAAGCACACTTTTTGCCTACACGAGCATAAAGGGCGAGACGACAATAATAACAAAGCAGACTCCTAGCCCGCATGAGCATACAGGGCGAGATGCCAATAATAACAAAAGCATACTCCTTGCTCGAACGCGTATAAAAGGTAGGAAGGCAACAATAACAAATGTAGACTCTTTGCCTGCGAGAGCTTAAAAGGCGAGACGGTAACTACAAAGTATACTACTTGCCCCCACGAGTAAAAAAGGTGAGATGACAACAACAAAGTATCCTACTTGCCCGCATGAGTATAAAAGGCAAGACGATAACAACAACAAAACTAGACTACTTGCCCGTACGAGTATAAAAGGTGAGATGACAACAACAGCAAAATCATACCCCCCGCCAGCACGAGCGTTAAAGGCTAAACGGGGACAGCATGGCATACTCTTTGCCCGCGCGACTGTAAAAGGCGAGACAATAACAACAAAGCATGCTGCTTGCCTACATGAGTATAAAAGACAGGACAACAACAACAACAAAACCAGACTCCTTGCCAGTAAGAGTATAAAAGGCGACAAGTACAACAACAAAAGTATACTGCTCACTTGCCCGAGTATAAAGGGCAAGACGGTAACAACAATAAAACTAGACTCCTTGCTTGCGCGAGTATAAAAGGTGAGAGGGCAACAATAGCAAAAGTAGTGTCCTTACCTGCAAGAATATAAACGGCAACAAGTTTAAAACAAAAGTATACTCATTCCCTACATGTGTATAAATGGTGAGACGACAATAACAACAAATCAGACTCCTTGCATGCATGAGCATAAAAGGCGAGACAACAACAACAAAGCATACTCCTTGCCCGCACGAGTATTAAAGGCAGAGCGGCAATAATAGCAAAGCAGACACCTAGCCCGTTCGAGTAAAAAAGTGAGACGGCAACAGCAACAAAAGCAGACTCCTTACCCGCAAGAGTGTATACGGCGGCAAGTTCGACGACATGAGTATACCCCTCGCCTACCATAGTATAAAAAGCGAGACAACAACAATAACAAAACTAGACTCTTTCTTGTACGAGTATAAAAGGTGAGACGACAACACTGACAATAGCATACTCCCAGCCCACACGGATATAAGAGACGGGACGACAACGAAAAGTGTACTCCTTATCCATACGATTATAAAATGCGAGACAATAACAACAACAAAACCAAACTCCTTGCCCGTACGAGGATAAAAGGTGAGACAACAACAATAGAAGCAGACTCCTTGCCCGTAGGAGTATAAAAGGCAAAAAGTACAATAACAAAAGTATACTCCTTTCCCACACAAGTAAAAAAGGCAAGACGACAACAATAGCAAAGCAGACTCTTAGTCTGCATGAGTATAAAAGGCAAGACGACGACAACAACAACAAAAGCAGACTCTTTGCCTGCAAGAGTATAAAAGCAACGAGCATGACAACAAAAGTATACTCCTCGCCCGCCCAAGTATAAAAGGTGGGACGACAACATCAACAAAACCAAACTCTTTGCCTGCACGAGTATAAAACATAAGATGGTAAGAACAAGAAAAGCAGACTTCTTGCTCGCAAGAGCATTAAACACGGCAAGTGCAACAACAAAAGTATACTCCTCTACCACCTGAGCATAGAGGGCGGCATGGCAACAATAGCAAAAGTAGTGTCCTTGCCCGCAAAATATAAAAGTTAAAAAGTTCAAAAACAAAAGTATACACCTTGTCGAAACGAGTATAAAAAGTTGACACGGCAACAACAGGAAAGCAGCCTCTTAGCCCGCATGAGTATAAAAGGTAGGATGGCAACAACAACAAAAGCAGACTCTTTGCCCACAAGAGGATAAAAAGCTACAAGCACGACCACAAAAGCATACTCCTCGCCAGAACAAGTATAAAACACGAGAGACCACATCGACAAAACCAGACTCCTAGACCGCACGAGTATAAAACGTGAGATGGCAAGAACAGCAAAAGTAGACTTCTTGCCCGCAAGAGTATTAAAGGCAACAAGTAAAACAAGAAAAGTATACTCCTCTCTAGCTCGAGTATAAAAGGCGAGACTTTGATAACAACAAAACTAAACTCCTTGCCTGCACGAGCATAAAAGGCGAGATAGTAACAACAACAAAAGTATACTCATTGCCTGCACGAGTGTAAAAGGCGAGACGACAACAATAAAGCATGCTGTTTGCCTGCACAAGTATAAAGGCGAGACGACGGTATCAACAAAAATAGACTCCTTGCCCGCACGAGTATAAAAGGTGAGATGGAAACATAAATAAAAGTAAATTCTTTATCGCTCAAGTATAAAATGCAAGATGGTAAGAACAACAAAATCAGACTTCTTGCCCGGAAGAGTATAAAAGGCAACAAGTGCAACAACAAAAGTATACTCCTCACTTGCCTAAGTATAAAAGGTGAGATGGCAACAACAACAAAACCAAACTCCTTGCCTGCATGAGTATAATAGGTGAGATAGCAACAACAACAAAAGTACACTCGTTGCCTGCATGTGTATAAATGGTAAAAAGTACAATAACAAAAGTATGCTCTTTGCCCACACGAGTATAAAAGGCGAGACAACAACAATAGCAAAGCAGACTCCTGGCCTGTATGAGAATAAAAGGCGAGATGGCAACAACAACAAAAGCATACTCCTTGCTATAAATGGCGAGAAGGCAACAACAACAAAAGTAGATTCTTTGCCCATAAGAGTTTAAAAGGCGAGACAGCAACAACAAAGCATACTCCTTGCCCGCACGAGTAAAAATGGTGAGACGGTAGCAACAAAGAGCGTGACTTGCCCGCATGAGTGTAAAAGACGAGACGGCAACATCAACAAAACTAGATTATTCGTCCGTATGAGTATAAAAGGCGAAGCGACAACAACAACAAAAGCATACTCCCTACCCGCACAAGTGTTAAAGGCTCGTCGAGAATAGTGTAGCATGGTCCTTGCTTGTGCGAGTATAAAAGGCGATTCGACAACAATAAAGCATGTTGCTTGCTCGCATGATTATAAAAAGCGAGTTGGCAACAACAACACTACTAGACTCGTTGCCCCAAGAGTATAAAAGGCGACAAGAACAAGAATAAGAGTGTACTACTCACCCACTGAGTATAAAAGGTAACACGACAACAACAATAAAGCTATACTCCTTACCCGCAAGAGTATAAAAGGCGAGACAGCAACGAGAGCAAAAGTAGTGTCCTTGCCCGCAAGAATATAAAAGGCAAAAAGTTAAAAAAAAAATTATAATCCTTCCCCGCATGAGTATAAATGGCGAGTTGGTAGTAACAACAAAGTAGACTCCTAGCACACATGATTAAAAAAGGCAAGAGGGCAAAAACAAAGCATACACCTTGCCTGCACGAGTATAAAAGGCGAGACAGTAGTAGCAACAAAACCAGTGCATGCTCCTTGCCCTCGCGAGGATAAAAGGCGAGACAATAACAACAACAAAACCAGACTCCTTGCCCGTACGAGTATAAAAAGTGAGACAGAAATAACAACAAAAGCATTGTTTTTTCTCGCAGGAGTAAAAAAGTCGAGATGACAATAGCAAAGCATACTCCTCGTTGGCACAAGTATAAAAGGCAAGATGGCAACAACAAAGCCTGCTCCTTGCTGCATGAGTATAAAAGGCGAGACGACAGCAACAACAAAACCACTCTCCGTGCCTGTACGAGTATAAATGGTGATGCGGCAACAACAACCAAAGCCGACTCCTTGCTTGCAAGAGCATAAAAGGTGAGATGGCAACAACATTGCATACTTTTTGCCCGCACGAGTATAAATGGCAAGATGCAACAGCAAAGCATGCTGATTGCTAGCACGAGTATAAATGGCGAGTCGGCAACAACATTACATACTTTTTGCCAGCACGAGTATAAAAAGCGAGACGCAACAATAAAACATGCTGCTCGCCATCATGAGTACGAAGGGCGAGTCGGCAACAACAACAAAACTTGACTCCCTGCCCTTACGAGTATGAAAGGCGAGATGAGAACAACAAGAAAAATGTAATCCCAGCCCACACTAGTATAAAAAACAAAACGGTAGCAGCAAAGCATACTCCTTACCCACATGAGTGTAAATTGCGAGACGATAACAACAAAACTAGACTCCTTGCCCGCACGAGTATAAAAGGTGAGATAACAACAACAATAAAAGCAGGTTTCCCTGCCCGTAAGAGGATAAAAGGTGAAAAGCACAATAACAAAAGTACACTGCCTGCCCGCACAAGTATAAAAGTCGAAACGGCAACAATAATAGAAGCAAACTCCTTGCCACGCGAGTATAAAGGGCCGGCAACTGCAAAGGATACTCTTTACTTATTGCTCGTACGAGTATAAAAAGCGAGATGCCAACAATAACAAACTTAGACTCCTTGCCCGCACGAGCATAAAAGGCGAAAAGTACAACAACAAAAGTATACTTGTTGCCTACACGAGTATAAAATGCGGGACGACAACAACAACAAAACCCGACTCCTTGCCCACAAGAGTATAAAAGGTGAGACAACAACAAAAAAAAAAAGCAAGCATCTTTGCCCACAATAGTGTAAAAGGCAAAAAGTACAGCAACATAAGCATACTTCCTACCCACAATAGCATAAAAGGCAGGACAGCAACAACGGCAAAGTAGACTCTTAGTCTGCAAAAGTATAAACGATGAGACAACAACAATGACAAAAGCAGACACCTTGCACGTAAGAGCATAAAAGGCGACAAGTGCAACAGCAAAAGTATACTCTCCGCCCACCCAAGTATAATAGGCAAGATAACAACAACAACAAAACTAGACACCTTGCTTACACGAGTATAAAAGGCGAGATGGCAACAACAGCCAAACTAGACTACTTGCCTGCAAGAACATAAAAGGCAAAAAGTATAAAAAAAACTAAACTCTTTGCTCGCACAAGTATAAAAGGTGAGACGGTAACAACAGCAAAGTTGATGCCTAGCGCTCATGAGAATAAAGGCGAGACTACGACGACAACAAAAACAAAGCATACTCCTTGCCCGCGCGACTAGAAATGGCTAGATGGCTACGACAAAGCATGCTGCTTGCCTGCACGAGTATAAAAGGTGAAATGGCAACAACAAAGCATGTTCTTTGCCCGCAAGAGTATAAAAGGCAAGTCGACAACAACGAAGCATGCTCCTTACCTGCACGAGAATAAAAGATAAAACGACAACAACAATGCATATTCTTTGCCCGCATGAGTATAAAAGGCAAGCCGACAACAACAACAAAAGCATTACTCTTTGCCCACACAAGTGTAAAAGGTAAGACGACAACAACAACAAACGCATGCTCTTTGCCCACAGGAGCACAAAAGGTGAGACGAAAACCGCAAAGCATACTCTTTGCTCGAACAAGTATAACAGACGAGACAACAACAACACGAAAACTAGATTCCCTGCCTGTACAAGTACAAATTGTGAGACGACAACACCAACAAAAGCTGATTCCTTGCCCATAAGAGTATAAAAGGCGTGACGGAACAACAATAAAACTAGACTCTTTGGTCGTACAAGTATAAAAGGCAAGACGGCAATAACAGCAGCAGCATATTCTTAGATCGCACGAGTACAAAAGGCGAGAGGGCAACATGAAAGTATACTCCTTGCCCGCAAGAGTATAAAAGCCAAGCCAGCAACAGCAAAGCATACTCCTTGTCTGCAAGAGTTTTGAAGGCGAGATGGCAACAACGCATACTCCTTGCCCGCAAGATCATAAAAGGCGAGATGGCAGGAACAATAAAGCAGACTCTTAGCCAACACGAGCATAAAAGACGAGACTGCAACCACAATAAAAGCAGACTCCTTGACCGCACGATACAAGGGACAAGACAATAACAACAACAAAACCAGACTTCGTACCCGCGCTAGTGTCAATGGTGAGATGAAAACAACAGCAAAAGTAGCCTCATTCCCTTCAAGACTATATAAGGTAAAAAGTACAACAACAAAAGTTTGCGCCTATCCCGCACTAGTATAAAATGCGAGATGACAACAACAGCAAAACCATACTCCTTGCCCGCATGACCATAAAAGGTGAGACGACAACAACAACAAAAGCAGGCTCCTTGCCCGTAAGAGCACAAAAGGTGAGACAACGACAACTAAGCATACTGCTTGCCCGCACGCCTATGAAAGGATAGACAGTAACAACAACAAAAGCATACTCCTAGCCCGCGCGAATATGAAAGACGAACTGACAATAGTAAAGCATACACTCTAACCGCACGAGTATAAAATTCGAGACAACAGCAACAAAAAAATGTAGACTCCTATCCTGCAAGAGCTAAAAAGGTAAGACGGTGACAACAAAGCATACTCGTTGCCCGTACGAGTACAAAATGCAAGACAACAGCAACAAAGCATGTTGCTTTCCTGCATGGGTATAAAAGGAGAGACAACAACAACAACAAAACTAGACTCCAAGCCCGCACAAGTAGAAAAGGCGAGACAGCAACAACAGCAAAAGTAGGCTCTTTGCTTGCAAGAATAAAAAAGGCAAAAAGTACAACAACAAAGGTATAATCCTGGCTCGCATGAGTAAAAAAGGTGAGATGACAACAAGAACAAAGCAAACTCCCAGCCCAAACTAGTATAAAAGGTGAGACGGCAACAACAACGAAACTAGACTCTTTGCCCATATGAGTATAAAAGGCTAGATGGGAATAACAACGAAAGCCGACTCTTTGTCCACAAGCGTATAAAGGACGAGACGACAACAACAAAGCACACTCTTTGCCAGCACGAGTATAAAAGGCGAGAAAGTAACAACAAAGCGTGCTGCTTATCGACATGAGTATAAAAGGCGAGACGGAAACAACAACAAAACCAGACTCCTTGCTTACACGACTATAAAATGCAAGACAGCAGCAACAACAAAGGCAAACTTTTTACCTGCAAGAGTACAAAAATACGAGAAGTATAATAAGAAAAGTATACTCCTTGCCTGCACAACTATGGAAGGTGAGAGTACAACAGCCGCAAAACAGACTCCTAGCCGCATGAGCATAAAAGGCGAAATAGCGATAACAACAAAACCATGCTCCTTGCTTGCAACAGTATAAAAGGTCAAAACTATATTCCTTGCCCGCAGAAGTATGAAAGGCGAGATGGCAACAACAGCAAAAAAGACTCCTAGCCTGTACGAGTATAAAAGGCGAGATAGCAATAACAACAAAAGCTGACTGTATGCTTGCAAGAGTATAAAAGGCGACAAATACAACAACAAAAGGATACTCCTCGTCGCACGAGTGTAAAGGGTGGAAATGCAACAACAACTAAACTATACTTCTTGCACGCATGAGTTTAAAAGGGAAGACAACAACAATAGCAAAAGTAGACTCCTTGCCCGCATGAGTGTAAAAGGTGGTATGGGAACAACAAAGCTTACTCCTTGCCCACATGTGTAGAAAAGGCGGGACGACAACAACAAAGCATGTTGCTTGCGTGCACAAATATAAAAGGCGAGACGACCACAACAACCAAACCAGACTACTCTTCCAAACGAGTATAAAAGGCGACATAGCAACAACAACAAAAGCATACTCCCTACTCGCACTAGTATTAAATACCTGACGGCAACTACAAACCATACTTCTTGCCCGCACGAGTATAAAACACGTGACGACAGCGACAAAGTTGGCTGCTTGCCCGTGCGAGTATAAAAGACGAGATGGCAACAACAACACAGCGAGACTTCTTGCCCGCAGGAATATAAAAGGCAAGACTGCAACAACACTAAAGCAGACTCCTTACACACAAGAGTATAAACGGCGACAAGAACAACAACAAAGGTATACTCATCGCCTGCCCGAGCATGAAAAGAAAGACAACAACAACAAAAAAGCTAGACTCTTTGCACACACGGGAATAAAAGGTGAGACAGCAACATCATGAAAAGTTGACTCTTTGCCCGCAAGAATATAAAAGGCAAAACTTGCAAAAACAATAGTATACTCCTTGCCTACACGAGTAAAAAATTCGATATGATAATAATAGCAACGCAGACTCATAGCCCGAGAGAGTATAATGGGCAAGATGGCAACAACAATTCATGCTTCTTGTTTGCGCGAGCATAAAAGCCGAGACAGCAACAACAAAGCATGCTCTTTGCCTGCACGAGTATAAAAGGCGAGCTGGCATCAACAACAAAAGCGCATAGATTGCTATCACGAGCAAAAAAGGTGTGACGACAATAGCAAAGCATGCTTCTTGCCCGCACGAGTATAAAGACGACAACAACAACAAAACTAGACTCCTTACCATACGAGTATAAAAGGCAACACGACAACAACAACAAAACCTGACTCCTTGCCTGCAAAAGTATAAAAGGAGACACGGCAGCAACAAAGCATATACACATGAGCATAAAAGGTAGGACAACAACAACAAAGCATGTTGCTTGCCGCACGAGTATAAAAGCCGAGACGACAACAATAACAATACAAGACTACTCGCCACTCGCCCAGATGAATATAAAAGGCGAGATAACAACAGCAACAAAAGCATACTTCCTGCTTGCAAGAGTATTAAGGTCACGACGGCAACTACAAACTGTACTCCTTGCCCCACGAGTATAAAATACAGGATGGCAATAACAAAGCATACTCCTTGCTTGCAAGAGTATGAAAGGCGAGATGAAAACAACAAAGCATGCTGCTTGCCCACATGAGTATACAAGGTGAGACGACACCAACAACATAGCTAGGCTACTCGTTCAGACGAGTATAAATGGCAAGACGACAGCAACAACAAAAGCGTACTCCCTGCCTGCACGAGTATTAAAGGCATGACGGCAACTGCAAACCATACTCCTTGCCTACACGAGTATAAAATACGAGACGGCAACAACAAAGCAGGCTGCTATCCCGTATGAGTATAAAAGGCTGACGGCAACAACACTAAAGCTGACTCCTTACACGCCAGAGTATAAGAGGCGAAAAGTAGAACAACAATAGTGTACTTGTCGCCTGCTTGAGTATAAAAGGAAAGATGGTAACAATAACAAAGATAGACTCCTTGCATGCATGGGGATAAAAAGGGAGACGCCCAATAGCAAAAGTAGACTATTTTCCCACAAGAATATAGAATGCAAAACTTGCACAAACAACAATATACTCCTTGCCCACACAAATATAAAAGCCGAGATGGTAATAATAGCGAAGCAAACTCCTTGCCTGCAGGAGCATAAAAGGCGAGACAGCAACAACAAAGCATACTCCTTGCTCACGTGAGTATAAAAGGCATGGCGACCACAACAAAGCATACTCCTTGCCTACATGAGTATTAAAGGCGAGACAGCAATAACAACAAAAGCGAACACTTTGCCTGCACGAGTAGAAAAGGCGTGACAGCAATATTAAAGCATACTCCTAGCCCTCACGAGCATAAAAGACGAGACGACAACAACAACAAAACCTGTCTCCTTTTCCATACGAGTATAAATGATGAGACGGTAGCAACAACAAAAGCGACTCCTCACCCGAAAGAGTATAAGAGTCGAGACGACAACAACAAAGTATGCTGCTTGCCTGCATGAGTATAAAAGGTGTGACAGTAACAGTGACAAAACCAGACTACTCACCTGGACGCGTATAGAAGGCGGAACAACAACAACAACAAAGGCAGGCTCTTTTCCTGTAAGAATATGAAAGGCAATAAGTACAATAACAAAAGTATGCTCCTTACCCACCTGAGTAAAAAAGGCGAGATAGCAGTAGCAATAAAACCAAACTCCTTTCTGCATGAGTATAAAAGCAGAGATGATAACAACAGCAAAAGTAGACTCCTTGCCTACAACAATATGAAAGGCAAAAAGTATAAAAATAAAAGTATACTCCTTGCCTGGGCGAGCATAAAAGGCGAGACAGTAACAATAGCAAAGTACAAAAACACAAGTATACTCGTTGCCCACACGGGTATAATAGGTGAGGCAGTTACAATAGCAAAACAGACTCCTGGCCCGCACATCCATAAAAGGTGAGATTGCAACAACAACAAAAGCAGATTCCTTACCCACAAGAATATGAAAGGCGAAAAGAACAACAACAAAGGTAAAGTCCTTGTCTACATAGGCATAAAAGGCAAGGCGACAACAACAGCAAAGCAGACTCCTAGCCCGCATGTGTAAAAAAGGCGAGATGATAACCACAACAAAAGTAGACTCCTTGCCTATAAGAGCATAAAAAGCGAGATGGTAATAATAGCGAAGCAGACTCCTAGCCTGCACGAGCATAAAAGGCGAGATGGAAACAACAACAAAAGAATACTCCTTACTTGCGCGAATATTAAAGGCGAGATAGTAATAATGTCGAAGCAGAATCCTTGCTTGCACGAGTGTAAAAGGCAGGACGGCGACTACAATGATCTAATGTTCCCTACTCGCACGAATATAAAAGGTAAAACAGCAATATTAAGGCATACACCTTGCCCACGCGAGTATAAAAGGCCAGACGGCAACAACAACTAAATGAGACTCCTTTCTCACATAAGTATAAAAGGCAAGACAACAACAATAACTAAAGCAGCCTCCTTGCCTGCAAGAGTATAAAAGGTGAGACGACAACAACAAAGAATGCTTCTTGCCCGCACATGTATAAAATGCTGGATGGCAACAACAATAAAACGAGAGTCCTTGCCCGCAAGAGTTTAAAAGGCAAAAAGTGCAACAACAAAAGTATACTCCTTGCCCACACAAGTATAAAAGCTGACATGGAAACAACAACAAAACCAGACTCCTTACCCATATGAGTACCAAAAGCGAAATAGCAACAACAATAAAAGCAGGCTCCTTACCCGTAAGCGTATAAAAGGCGAAATGTACAACAACAAAAGTATACTCCTTCCTCGCACTAGTATACAAGTCGAGACGATAACAACAACAAATACAGTCTCCTTCCCCGCAAAAGTATAAAGAGTGAGACGATAGTAGAAAAGGCGAGACGACAATAATGACAAAACCAAAGTCCATGCCCGTGTGACTACAAAGGGCGAGATGACAATAACAACAAAAGAATGCTCCCTGCTCACACGAGTATAAAAGGTGAGAAGGCAATATCAAAGTATACTACTTGCCCGCAGGAGTATAAAAGGCGAGACGACAACAACAAAGTATATTCCTTTCTCACATGAGTACAAAAGGAGAGCCAACAACAACAACAAAACCAGACTCCTTCCCTGTTCAAGTATGAAAGGGAAGATAGCAACAATAGTAAAAGTAGACTCCTTAAACGTAAAAGTAAAAATGGTAAGACGACAAAAACAAAGCATTCTGCTTCCCCGCACGAGTATAAAAGCTTAGACGACAATAACAATAAAACAAGACTCCTTGCCTACAAGAGTATAAAAGGTGAAAAGTGTAATAGCAAAAGGATGCTGCTTGCCCGCATGAGTATAAATGGTGGGATGGCAACAACAACAAAACCAGACTCCTTACCCATACGAGTATAAAAGGCGAGACAACTACAACAATAAAACCAAACTCTTTACCCACAAGTGTATAAAACGCGAAAAATTCAACCACAATGGTATACCCCCTGTCCACATGAGTATACAAGGCGAGACGACAACAACAGCAAAGCAGACTTCTAGCCTGCAAGAGTGCAAAAGGCAAGACAGCAACAAGAGCAAGGGTGGACTCCTTGCCCGCAAGAGCATAAAAGGCAAAAACTACAATAACAAAAGTATACTCCATGCCCGAACAAGTACAAATGGCGAGACGGTAACAACAGCAAAGCAAACTTCTAGCCTGCACAGGTGTAAAAGGCGAGACAACAGCAACAACAAAATTAGTCTCCTTCCTTTCAAGAGTACAAAAAGCGAGAGACAGCAGGAAAGCATACTCGTTGCCCACGTGAGTATAAAAGGTCAGACGGCAACAACAAAGCCTGGCACTCGCCCGTACGAATATAAAAGGCAAGATGGCAACAAGAACAAAACAGGAGTCCTTGCCTGTACGTGTATAAAGGGCGAAACGATAATAGAAACAAGAGCATACTACTTGCCTGCACGAGTATAAAAGTTAAAATGGCAACAGCAACAACAAGGTATAAAAACCGGGACAACAATAACAACAAAACTAGACTCCTTGCCGATGCGAGTATAAAAGGCAAGGTAGCAACAACAACAACTAAAATAGACTCCTTGCCCGCAAGAGCATAAAAGGCAAACAGTACAACAACAAAAGCATACTCCTTGCTTGCACGAGCATAAAAGGCGAGACGATAACATCAACAAAGTAGACTCCTACCTTGCAGGAGTATAGAAGGTAAAACGGTAACAACAACAAAAGCAAACTCCCTGTCTGCAAGAGTATAAAAGGCGACAAGTACAACAACAAAAATATGTTCTTTACCTGCCTAAGTATAAAAGGTGAGACGACAACAACAACAACAAAACCAGACTCTTTGCTCACAAGTGTATAAAAGGTTAGACGATAACAGTAGTGAATGTAGACTCCTTGCCTAGAGTAATATAAAGGGTGAAAAGTGCAAAAACAAAAGTATACGGCTTGCCTACAAAAGTGTAGAAGGCAAGACGACCTCAACAACAAAAGCAGACTCTTTGCCCGTAAGAGTATAAAGGCAACTAGTACAACAGCAAAACTACAGTCCTTGCCCACTAGACTATAAATGGCTAGACGGTAACAACAAAGCATAGTCCTTGAATGCACGGCTATAAATGGCGAGACGATAACAAGAACAAAGCATGATGCATGCCCACACGAGTATAAAAGGTAAGATGGTAACAACAATGTGTACTCCTTACCCGCATGGCTATAAAAGGGATGACGGCAACAACAAAGCATGATGCTTGCCCGCACGAGTATAAAAGGTGAGACGACAACAATAACCAAACCAGACTACTTGTCCGGATGAGTATAAAAGGCGACACAGCAACAACAACAAAAGCATAATTCCTACTCGCATGAGTATTAAATATCTGACGACAACTGCAAACCATACTCCCTGGCCGCACGAGTATAAAACACGAGACGACAGCAACAAAGTAGGCTGCTTGACCGCACGAGTATAAAAGATGAGACGGTGACAACAACAAACAATGACAAAAGCATACTCCTTACCTACACAATTGTAAAAGGCGAGACAACAATAGCAAAGCATATTTTTTACTCATTGCCCACACGATTACAAAAGAAAAGATGAAAATGATAACAAAACCAAACTTCTTTCCTGCACGAGTATAAAAGGCAACATAGCAATTACAACAGAAGCAAACTCCTAGCCTGTAAGAGTAAAAAAGGCAAAAAGTACAGCAGCAAAAGTATTCTCCTTGCCTGCACGAGTATGAATGGCAAGACAACAACAACAGCAAAGCAAGCTCCTAAATTGCACCAGTGCAAAAGGTAAGACAACAACAACAACAAAAACAGACTCCTTGCCTGCAAGGTGTGAAAGGTGACAAAGTACAACAATAAAAGTATACTCCTCACACGCTCAAGTGTAAAAGGCGAGACGATAATAAAAACAAAGTCAAACTCCTTGCCCGCACATGTGTAAAAGGCGAGATAGCTACAACAACAAAAACATACTTCATGCCCCTAAGAATATAAAAGGAAAAAAGTACAGCAACAAAAGTATACTTCTTGCCCACACAAGCATAAAAGGCGAGACGACAACG
>CM075454.1:2929014-2931514 GCA_037832335.1 Carallia pectinifolia | reverse complement strand
TTCATAAGTCCTCTTCCACAGGTATGAGTCCCTATGAGCTAGCTATGGGGCAATAGGCCCTTACTCCTAACGTTGTGGCCAGGACTAGCTCAGGAGGGAGATGTCCGGAAGCACACTGGTTTGCCCGTTCTAAGCAAGAGCGGCTAGAGGAGGCACAGGATAGCTTGGACAAGGCAGCCAAGCGGATGAAAAAGTATACGGACCGAGGAAGGAGGGACCTACAGTTCCAAGTTGGGGATAAGGTGTTGCTAAAACTTACTCCCCAAATTTGATAGAAGATCAACAACAAGATAGTGCATCGTGGGCTGGTTCCAAAGTATGACGGTCCTTCAAAGTGGTGAAGAAAGTTGGCAATGTTGCATATAGATTGCAACTCCCAGAAAGGTTGAAGGTGCATCCAACCTTCCACGTGAGTTTCTTGAAGCCCTTCCACGAGGAAGCAGGCGATTAGCCTCCAAGGAAACAAACACCACGTGCTCCCCTTACAATCAAAACTGAGTTCCAACGTGACATGGAGAGAATTCTAGACCACCGAACACAGGGACAAAGTAAGAAGAACAAGCGGGTTGGGTACTTGGTCAAGTGGAAGAATGCCCCAGATAGTGAGGCGAACTAGGAAAGAGATGTGACTCTATGACAGTTTGAGAAGCAGGTGGAAGACTACCTATCAACCCTACCAACGAGGACGTTGGCTTTAATAGGTGGGGGTGGTTTGTTAGCCCCTTGAACACTTAGCATGCGGGAGTTGGCTGCACCTTGCGCCAATTTCTAGCATGGGACTTTGGAGTGGCTAGGCACTCCCTAAGGCAAGGTGAAAACTCAGAGGGTCAGTGAAGGCATAGGCCTACATGCGGGTCCCAGTGTGGACCAAGACTTGGGTTGGACAAAGGATGCTGTGCTACATGCTCGTGAGCTCCATGAGATGGGTCATGGGCTTGGGCCAAGAGAACCAAAACATGAAACTGGGTCTTGGCTAAGTCTGCATGGCACTGCATGGCACAGCTTGACACTGCATGGCATCGAGTCTCCTACGACGTGTGGAATGTGGGGACGTTTAGGTGTGGCTCTATCTGGTTGGCCGAGCATCAGGATAATGCTAATCAGATCGTGCATTGTAAAGGATCGTGGGTAGATAAGGCTTATCGAGATCAAGTGATGGATGATCATGGAGAAAAGGCTTATAAGGAACAAGTCATGGATGAGATTATGGGAAGATGAGGATTATCAGCCACGATAAAGATCATGGGGAGATAATGTTTATCTCCAAGCCCTAGATAGCTGGGGGTGTCAGCTATGTATAGACCCTATGGGTTGTCATTTGTACTCAGTGAAAGAGAAATCACTCAGAGAGAAATAGTGAAACACTGTTGAGAGTTCAAGTGAGAGTTAAGTAATAAAAGCTTGGGAAAGGTTCCCATATATGCTCTTGTGTCTCTTTTGAGTGTGTGAGTTGTATGCCTTACTTATAAAGTTCCATTGTGCAAATCGTTGTGTGTGTGGTTGGCTGAGAGTAAGTGTGGCGTAATGCCATCACAAGGCAAAATTTTGGGCGAGAGAATTAGCCCTATGACACCTACTGTTAGCCCCTTGAACACTTGGCATATGGGAGTTGGCGGCACCTTGCGCAAACTCCTAGCATGGGACTTTAGAGTGGCTGGGCACTCCCTAAGGCAAGGTAAAAACTGAGAGGATCAGCGTAGGCACGGGCCTACATACGGGTCCCAATGTGGACCAAGACTGGGGTTGGACAAAGGATGTTGTGTTACATGTTTGTGGGCTCCATCAAATGGGCCACGGGCTTGGGCCAAGAAGCCCAAAACACGAGACTAGGTCTTGGCCAAGTCTGCATGGTACAACATGGCACAACATGGCACTGCATGGCACTGAGTTTCCAACGACGTGTGGAACGTGGGGACGTGTGGTTGTGGCTCTATCCGGTTGGCCGAGCATCAAGATAATGCTTATCAGATCGTGCATGGCAAAGGATCGTGAGTAGATAAGGCTTTCCCAGATCAAGTGATGGATGATCGTGGGAGATAAGACTTATCAGGATCAAGTCATGGATGAGATCGTGGGAAGATGAGGATTATCAGCCACGTTCGAGATCGTGGGGAAAGAATAATTATCTCCAAGCCTTAGATAGCTGGGGGTGTCAGCTATATATAGACCCTATGGGTTGTCATTTGTACTCAGTGAAAGGGAAAGCACTCAGAGAGAAAGGGGGAAACACTGTTGAGAGTTTCAGTGATCGTTCCTTTGTATTACTTGAGTTAAGTAATAAAAGGTTGGCGAAGGTTCCCGTACATGCTCTTGTGTCTCTTTTGAGTGTGTGAGTTGTGTGCCTACTTATAAAGTTCCATTGTGCAATCCTTGTATTTGTACGATTGGCTGAGACTAAGTGTGACTGAGTGCCATCACAAGGCAAAATTTTGGGTGAGAAAATTAGCCTTGTGATAGCTACCATGGTGGTGATGGGTGACAGAGAATTAGGGTTCAATTC
>CM075454.1:2869014-2926514 GCA_037832335.1 Carallia pectinifolia | reverse complement strand
AACTCAGACACTTTGGTAGGGGCCTCCCACTTCACTATTGCCTGGACTTTTCTCTCGTCCGTTGAAACTTGCCCTCGACTCACCCTATGCCCAAGGAACATAATCTCTCGTCGGGCAAACTCGCATTTTTCCTTTTTCACATATAATTGGTGCTCTCTCAACTTAGACAACACCAACCTCAGGTGGGACAAGTAACCCTCCAAGGACTCACTATACACAATAATCTCATCCAGATATACAACCACAAAATGATCAATGAAGTAATGAAACACATCATTCATTAAATTACAGAAAGTAGCAGGGGCGTTAGTCAAATAGAATGGCATCACCAAGAATTCGTAGGAGCCATAGTGAGTGATGCACGTGGTTTTCCCTTCATCTCCTTCAGCAATCCTAACTTGCCAATATCCACACTGCAGATCCAGCAACTCCGTCAACTGCTTCCTCAGTTCTGCCAATTCTAGCAGACTCATGCGATATGGGGCTTGTGCTGGTGGTTTGGAATCGGGCACCAAATCGATCTTCTGGTCAGTGGCACGCGTCAGGGGAAGACACTTGGGGAGTTCAGAAGGCATCACGTCAGTGAACTTTCCCAACAAATACACCACACTGTCAGGCACCTCTGCAACAATGCCTTCTTTGATCTCCATGAAAGCTGCAAGGTAGGTGACTTTTCCCTTCTTCAGCCCATGCTTCACCTGCATAGCTGATGGCATACCACCCGACTTCCCACCAATACTAGAAGAGGGAGTGAACGTTCTAGCAACGAAACATGGATAATCCCCATGCATGATCATGAGACCACCCAAGTGAGGCAATTTAGAAACGCTCACAAAGAAATCAAACCCCAATATGATATCAAAATCATACTCCTTGCCCGTACAAGTATAAAAGGGGAGACGACAACAACAACAAAAATAGACTCCATGCCTGAACGAATATAGAAGGTGAGACAGCAATAGCAACAAAAGTATACTCTTTGCTTTCAATATAAAAGGCAAGACAAAAATAGCAACAAAAGCATACTCTTTGCTTTCGCAAGTAAAAAGGCGAGATGGCAGTAGTAAAGCATACTCCTTACCCACAACAAAACATATTGTTTGCCCGCACGAGTATAAAAGGGAGACAACCACAACAACAAAGCCAGGTTTCTTGCCCATACGAGTATAAAATGTGAGACGACAACAGTAAAACATACTCCTTCCTCTCAAGAGTATAAAAAGCGAGACGACAACCACAACACATACTCTTGGCCTGCATGAGTACAAAAGGCAAGGTGACAATAGCAATGCATGCTCTTTACCTACACAAGTATAAATGGTGAGACAGCAACAATAAAGCATACTCCCTACCCACGCGAGTATAAAAGGGGGCATTACAACAACAACAAAACCAGACACCTTGCCTGCGTGAGTATAAAAAGCGAGACGGCAACAACAACAAAAGGGTACTCATTGCCTGCGCGAGTATGAAATGCGTGATGGCAACAACATTGCATACTCCTTTCCCACACGAATATAAAAGGCAAGACGACAACAACAAAGCATGCTGCTTGCCCGCACGAGTGTAAAAGGCGAGACGACGACAACAACAAAGCAAACTTTTAGCCCACACGAGTAGAAAAGGCGAGACGACAACAATAACAAAGGCAGACTACTTACCGACAAGAGTATAGAAAGCGACCAGTGCAACAACATAAGTAGACCCCTCACCCGCTTGAGTATGAAAGGCAAGACAGCAGGAACAACAAAATCATACTCCCAGCTCGTACGAGTGTAAAAGACGAGAGGACAACATCACAACTTACTCCTTACTTGCATGATTGTAAAATATGAGGCAATAAGAACAACAACACCATACTCTGTGCTCGCACAAGGATAAAAAACGAGACAACAACAACAACAGAAGTAGGCTCATTGCCCGCAAAAGTATAAGAGGTGAATTGTACAACAACAAAAATGTACTCCTTGCCCGCATAAGGATAAAAGGCCAGACAGTAACAACAACAAAAGCATACTCCCAACCTGCACGAGTATAAAAGACAAGATGGTAACAACAAAGCATTCTCTTTATCCGTACGAGTATAAAATGCGAGACGTTAACAACAACAAAGCCAGGCTCCTTACCTGCACAAGTATAAAAGGCAAGACTACAACAACAACAAATACAGGCTCCCTGCCAGCAAGGGTATAGAAGGCAAAAAGTACAATAACAAAAGTATACTCATTACCCGCACAGGTATGAAAGGCGAGACGACAACAATAGCAAACTCTACTCGTTGCCCGCACGAGCATAAAAGGCAAGGCAGCAACAGTAACAAAAACTTATTCTGCCCGCACGAGTATAAAAGACGAGACGATAATAGCAAAGCATACTTCTTACTCCTTGCCTACACCAGTGTAAAAGGTGACACAGCAACAACAATAAAGTAGACTCCTAGCCTGCATGAGTATAAAAGGTGAGATAGCAACAACAAAAGTGGACTTTTTGCACGTAAGAGTATAAAAGGCGACAAGTAAAACAACATAAGTATACTTCTCGACTGCCCGAGTATAAAAGGTGAGATGAAAACAACAACAAAACCAGGCTCCTTGCCTGCACGAGTATAGAAGACAAGACGACAACGAAAACAAAAGTGGACATCATGCCTGCAAGAGTATAAAAAGCGACAAGTACAACAAATAAAACTTTACACCTCGCCTGCTAGGTTATAAAAGGCTAGAATGCAACAACAACAACAAAACCAGACTCCTTTCCCGTATAAGTATAAAGGGTGACACAGCAACGACTACAAAAGTTGATTGTTTGCCTAAAAGTGTATAAAAGGTGAAAAGTACAACAACAAAAGTATACTCCTTGCCCGCACGAGTGTAAAAGGCAAGACGGCAACAATAGTAAGGTAGACTCCTAGCCTGTACGAGTAAAAAATGCGAGACAACAACAATAACAAAGGCATACTCCTCACTCGGACAAGTTTAAAAGGCGAGAAGGCTACAACAAAGCATACTTCTCACTATTTGCCCGCACAAGTATGAAAGGCTAGACGACAACAGTAACAAAACTAGACTCCTTGCCTGTATGACTATAAAAAATGAGACAGCAACAACAAAGTATGCTGCTTGCCTACACGAGTGTACAAGAAGAGACGACAACAACAACAAAGCATGACTCCTTGCCCACAAGAGTATAAAAGGCAACAAGTACACAAGGTGACAAGCATACTCCTTGCCCACAAAATTATACTCCTTACCTGCCAAAGTATAAAAGGTGAGACGACAACATCAACAAAACCAGACTCATTGCTAACACGAGGATAAAATGCGAGACAACAAGAACAACATAAGCATACTTCTTGCCCAAAAGAGTATAAAAGGCAACAAGTACAACAATAATGATATACTCCTCGCTCGCCCATGTATGAAGGTAAGATGGCAGCAACAACAAAACTAGACACCTTGCCCGCATGAGTATAAAAGGCGAGACAACAACAACAGCAAAAGTAGACTCTTTTTTCGCTCATGTGTAAAAAGCGAAAAGTACAAGAACAAAATTAATCCTTGCCTGCACGAGTATAAAAGGTGAGACGACAATAATAGCAAAGCAGACTCCTAGTCTGCTTGAGTACAAAGGCGAGACAGCAAGAACAAGAAAATGGACTTCTTGCCTACAAGAGCATAAAGGCGAGAGACAGCAACAACAAGGCATATTCCTTGTCTTCGTGGGTATAAAAGGCGAGACGGCAACAACAAAGCATGCTAGTTGCCTGCACGAGTATAAAAGTCGAGAGGGCAACAACAAAGCATACTCCTTGTCGGAGTATACTCGTTGCCTGTGCGAGCATAATAGGCGAGACAGTAACAATAGCAAAACAGACAGCAGCCCGTACGAGTATAAAAGGCGAGACGACAACAACAACAAAAGCAGACTCCTTGCTTGCAAGAATATAGAAGGCGAGATGGCAACAACAAAGCATACTCCTTGTCGGACGAGTATAAAAGGTGAGACGGCAACAACGAAGCATGTTCATTGCCAGCACCGGTGCAAAAGGCGACACGACAACAACAACAAGACTAGACTCCTTACCCATAGGGGTATAAAAGTTGTAAAGTACAACAACACAAGTATACTCCTTGCCCTCACGGGTATAAATGGTGAGGCGGTTACAACAGTAAAACAGACTCCTGGCTTGAACATCCATAAAAGGTAAGACTGCAACAACAACAAAAGCAGATTCTTTGCCCACAAGAATATGAAAGGCGGAAAGTACAACAACAAAAGTAAAGTCCTTGTCTGCATAGGCATAAAAGGCAAGGCAGCAACAATAGCAAAGCCGACTCCTAGCCCGCAAGTGTAAAAAAGGCAAGATGACAACCACAACAAAAGTAGACTCCTTGCCTACAAGAGCGTAAAAAGCGAGACGGTAATAATAGCAAAGCAGACTCCTAGCCTGCACGAGCATAATAGGTGAGATGGCAACGACAACAAAGAATACTCCCCACTTGTGCCAATATTAAAGGCGAGACAGTAATAATGGCGAAGCAGAATCCTTGCTTGCACAAGTGTAAAAGGCGGGACAGCGACTACAACGAACACATGCTCCCTGCCCGCATGAATATAAAAGGTAAAACGACAATATTAAGGCATACAACTTGCCCACGCGAGTATAAAAGGCGAGATAGTAACAACAACTAAACGAGACTCCTTTCCCGCATAAGTATAAAAGGCAAGATAGCAACAACAACGAAAGGAGCCTCCTTGCCTGCAAGAGCATAAAAGGTGAGACGAGAGCAACAAAGCATGCTTCTTGCCCACACATGTATAAAAGGCTGGATAGCACCAACAATAAAACAAGAGTCCTTCCCCGCAAGAGTATAAAAGGCGAAAAGTGCAACAACAAAAATATACTCCTTGCCCACACAAGTATAAAAGGTGAGATGGAAACAACAACAAAACCAGAATCCTTACCCATATGAGTACCAAAAGTAGGATAGCAACAACAATAAAAGCAGGTTCCTTACCCGTAAGCGTATAAAAGGCGAAATGTACAACAAAAAAATTATACTCCTTGCTTGAACGAGTATACAAGTTGGGACGACAACAACAAGAAATGCAGTCTCCTTCCCTGCAAAAGTATAAAAAGTGAGACGACAGCAAAAAAGGCGTGACGGCAACAATGACAAAATCAAAGTCCTTGCCTGTGCGACTACAATGAGCGAGAAGACAACAACAACAAAAGGTAAGACAACAACAATAACAAAAACAGACTCCTTGCCTGCAAGGTGGGAAAGTCGACAAAGTACAACAATAAAAGTATACTCCTCACCCGCTTAAGTGTAAAAGGCGAGACGACAATAAAAACAAAGCCAAACTCCTTGCCCGCACATGTATAAAAGGCGAGACAGCTACAACAACAAAAACATACTTCGTGCCCCTAAGAGTATAAAATCGAAAAGTGCAGCAACAAAAGTATACTTCTTGCCCACACAAGCATAAAAGGGGAGACGGCAAAGACAGCAAAGCAGACTCCTTGTCTACACAAGTATAAAAGGCGAGACGATAAAAATAACAAAGCCAAACTCCTTACCCACGCGAGTATAAAAGGTGGGACACCAGCAATAGCAAATACAAACTCCTTGCCCGTGCAAGCATGAAAGGCGAGACAACAATAACAGCAAAATAGACTCCTTGCCGGCTTGAGTATAAAAGACGAGCAGCAACAACAACAAATGTAGATTCCTTGCCCACAAGAGTATAAAATACATCAAGTGCATCAACAAAAGTATACTCCTAGCCTACTCGAGTATAAAAAGCAAGACGCCAAGCACAACAAAACCAGAATCCTTGCCCGCACGAGTATAAAAGGCAAGACGGCAATAGCAAAGCATGCTGTTTGCTCGCACAAGTGTAAAAGGCAAGACGACAACAACAACAAAAGCATACTCCTTGCACACAGGAGTACAAAAGGGGAAAAGTACTACAACAACAAAAATATGCTCCTCGTCCACCTTAGCATACTCTTTGCCCGCATGGGTAGAAAAGGTGACACGGCGACAGTAAAGCATACTCCTTTCCAGCACGAGTATAGGCGAGCCGAGAACAACAAAGCATGCTCTTTGCCCACACGAGTATAAAAGGTAAGACGGTGGCAACAACAAAACCAGACTCCTTGCCCGTATGAATATAAAAGGCGAGACAGTAACAACAAAGCATACTCTTTGCCAGCATGATGATAAAAGATGAGATGACATCAACAAAGCATACCCCTTACCCATGAAAGTATAAAAGGCGAGACGACAACAACAAAGCATGCTCCTTGACTAGCCGAGTATAAAAGGTGAGATGGCAACAACAACAAAAGTAGACTCTTTGCCCGTACAAGTATATAAGTCAAGAAGGCATAAACAACAAAAGCATATTCATTTCCTGCACGAGTAAAAAAGGTGATATGGCAACAGCAAACCATAGTCCTTGCCTGCACGAGTATGAAAGGCAAAACGGCTACTTGTGTGAGACAGCAACAACAAAGCGTGCTCCTTGCCCGCACGAATATAGAAGGTGAGACGACAACAACAACAAAACCAGACTCCTTACCCGCACGAGTATAAAAGGCGAGACGGCATCAACTGCAAAGTGGTCTCCTTGACCGCACGAGTATAAAAGGTGAGACGACAACTATAACAAAAGCAGACTCTTTTCCCACACGAGTATAAAAGGTGACACGACAACAATAACAAAAGCAGACTCCTTACCCGCAAGAGTATAAAAGGCAAAAAGTGCAACAATAAAAGTATGTTCCTTGGGAACACGGGTAAAATAGGCGAGACGGTAACAATAGCATAACAGACTCCTCGCCCGCACGACTTTAAAAGGTGAGACGGTAATAATAACGATACCAGGCTCCTTGCCCCCACGAGTATAAAAGGCGAGACAACAACAACAGCAATAGCAGACACCTTGCCAACAGGAGTATAAAAGGAACAAAGCATTACAACAAAAGTGTACTCCTTACCCGAACAAGAATAAAAGGCGAGACGACAATAATAGCAAAACCAGACTCCTTGTCCGCACAAGTATAAAGGGCGAGACAACAATAATAACAAAACCAGATTGCTTACCCAGTGGAGTATAGAAGGCGTGGCATCAACAACAACAAAAATAGACTCCTTGTCGCCAAGAGTATAAAGGTAAAAAGTGCAACAACAAAAGTATACTTCTTGCCTAGACGAGTATAAAAGGCCATATGACAACAACAATAAAGAAGACTCCTAGACTGCACGAGTATAAAAGGGGCGACAGTAACAACAACAAAAGCAAACTCCTTTCTCGCAAAAGTGTAAAAGGTGACAAGTGTAATAACAAAGGTATACTCCTCCCCTGCCCGAGTGTAAAAGGGGAGGCGGCAACAACAACAAAACGAGACTCCTTGCCCGCACAAGTATCAAAGGCAAGACGACAACAACAACAAAAGTAGAATCCTTGCCCGCAAAAGTATAAAAGGCAACAAGCACAATGAGAAAATTATATTCCTCGCTTACCCGAGTGTAGAGGCGAGACAGCCACAATAACAAAAACAAACTTCTTGCCCGCAAGAGTACAAAGGCGAGACGGCAACAACCAAGCATGCTATTTACTCATACGAGTGTAAAATGCGACTTTGCAACAACAGCAAAATTGGACACCTTGCCCGTACGAGTATAAAGAGCGAGATGACAACAACAATAAAAGCATACTCCTTCCCTGCAAGAGTATAAAAGGCGAGACAACAACAACAAAGCACACTCCTTACCCACACAAGTATAAAAGGCTAGATGACAAAAACAAAGCATGCTGCTTGCCCGTACAAGTATAAAAGTCGAGATGACAATAGCACCAAAGCCATACCCTTTGCCCATATGAGTGTAAAAGGGGACACGACAACAACAAAAAAAGTAAACTCTTTGCCTGCAAGAGTATAAAAGACAAGAAGTACAACAATAAAAGTATACTCCTCGCTTACCCGAGTTTAAAAGGTGAGACAACAACAACAACAAAACTAGATGCCTTGTCATACAAGTGTAAAAGGTCAGAAGGCAACAGCAACAAAACTGACTCCTTGCCCGCAAGAGTATGAAAGGCAAGATAGTAACAACAAAGAACACGTTTTGCCTGCCTGAGTATAAAAGGTGAGGCAGCAACAACAAAGCATGTTGCTTGTCCGCACGAATGTAAAAGGCGATGAGACAACGGTAACAAAACTAGACTCATCACCCGTATGAGTATAAAAGGTTAGACAGGAATAACAACAAAAGCATACTCCTAACCCGCACTAGTATGAAAGACGAGACGACAACAGTAAAGCATACTCCTTACCCGCACGAAAATAAAAGGTGAGACGACATCAACAACAAAACCAAACTCGTTACGCACATGAATATAAAAGGTGAGAAAGTACTAACAACAAAATTAGATGCCTTACCTACAATAGTACAAAAGGCGAAAAATACAATAGCAAAAGTACACTTCTTGCTCGTGTGAGTAGGCGACACAAGGACAATAACAAATCAAACTCCTTGCCTGCACAAGAATAAAAGGCGAGACAAAAACAGAAAAGAATGCTCTTTACTCATTGCCCACATGATTGTAAAGGCGAGACGGCAACAATAACAAAACCAAACTCCTTGCCCACGGTAGAAAAAAAGTGAGACAGTAACATGAACAAAAGTAGACTCCTTACCCACAAGAGCATAAAAGGCGAAAAGCACAACAACAAAAGTCTACTCCTTGCCCGCGCGAGAATAAGAGGCAAGACAGCAACAACCACAAAGCAGACTCCTAGACCACATAGGAATAAAAGGTAACATGGCAACAGCAAAGTAGACTCATAGCCCGCCTGAGTTTAAAAGGTGAGACAACAACAACAACAGAGGTAGGCTACTTGCCTGCAAGTGTATAAAAGCCGAAAAGTACAACAATAAAAGTATACTCTTTGCCCGCATGAGTACAAAAGACGAGACACTAACAACAACAATGTAGACTTCTAGCCTATACTGGTGTAAATGGCGAGACGACGACAACAACAAAAGTCGTCTCTTTCCTTGCAAGAGTATAAAAAGTGACATGGTAGCAACAAAGCACACTCCTTGCCTGCACGAGTACAAAAGGCACGATGGCAACAATAAAGCATGCTGCTTGCCCATGAGTATAAAAGGCGAGACGACAACAATAGCAAAACTGGAGTCCTTGCTCATACAAAAATAAAAAACAGGATGACAATAACAACAAAAGCATACTCCTTGCCCACGCTAGTACAAAAAGTAGAACGGTAACAACAAAGTATACTCCTTGCCCGCACGAGTATAAAAGGCGTGACAGTAACAACAATAAAAGCAGACTCCTTGCTCGCAAGGGCATAAAAGGCAAACAGTACAACAACAAAAGTATATTCCTTACTCGTGCGAGCATAAAAGGCTAGACAACAATAACAACAAAGCAGACTCTTAGCCCCCATGAGTATAAAATGTGAGATAGCAACAACGACAAAAGTAGACTCCTTGCCTGCAAGAGTGTAAAAGGTGGGAAGTACAATATCAAAATTATACTCCTCGTGCTCCCGAGTATGAAAGGTGAAATGGCAACAACAACAAAATCAGACTTATTGTTCGAACGAGTATAAAAGGCGAAACGGCAACAACAGCAAATGTAGACTTTTTGCCCAGAAGAATATAAAAGGCAAAAGGCACAAAAACAAAAGTATACTCCTTGCCCGAATGAGTATAAACGGCAAGATGGTAACAATAGCAAAACAGACGCCTAGCCCTCACGAGTATATAAGGCGAGATGACAACAACAAAAAAATCAAACTCCTTGCCTACAAGAGTATAAAAGGCAACAAGTACTACAACGAAAGTTTGCTTCTTGCCCGCCCAAGTGTAAAGGCAAAGACAACAACAAAAATGCATACTTCTTGCCTGCATGGCTAGAAAAGGTGCGACGGCAACAAGAAATCCTGCTGCTTGCCAGCACGAGTATAAAAAGCGAGACGGTAATAACAAGAAACCTAGACTCCTTACCCTTGTTGTTGTTACAGTATAACATTTTATACTCGTGCGGGCTAGTAGCCTCCTTTGCTGTTTTCACCATCTTGCTTTTATACTCGTCCGGGCAAGGATTATACTTTTATTTTTGCATTTTTTGCCTTTTATATCCTTGCAAGCAAAGAGTATACTTTTACTGTTGTTGTCATCTCATCTTTTATACTCGTATGGGCAAGGAGTCTGGTTTTGTTATTGCTGTCATCTCGCCTTTTATACTCGTGTGAGCAAGCAGCATACATTATTGTTACTGTCTCGTCCTTTATACTCATACGACCAAGGAGTGTGCTTTGTTGTCGTCGCCTTACCTTTTATACTCTTGTGGATAAGGAGTCTGCTTTTGCTATTATTGTCATCTTATCTTTTACACTCGTGATGGCTAGGCGTCTTCTTTGTTATTGTTAACGTCTCGCCATTTATACTTGTGCGAGTAAGGAGTATGCTTTTATTTTTGTACTTTTCACCTTTTATATTATTGCTGGCAAGGAGTCTACTTTTGCTGTTGTTGTTGTCTTTCATTTCACACCTGTACAGGCAAGGAGTCTAGTCTTGTTATTGTTACCATCCTGCCTTTTATTCTCACATGGGCAAGCACCACACTTTGTAGTTGCCATGTTGCCTTTTATACTTGTGCGAGCGGGGAGTATGCTTTGCTGTTGTCGTCTCGCCTTGTATACTCTTATGGGAAAGGAGTGTGCTTTTGTTGTTGTTGCTGTCTCGCCTTTTATACTCATGTGGGTTAGGTGTCTGCTTTGCGGTTGTTGTCGTCTCGCTTTTTACACTCGCTCGGGCAAGGAGTATACTTTTTGTTGTCTTACCTTTCGCATTTTATAATCTTGCCGGCAAGGAGTCTGCTTTTTTTGTTGTTGCTGTCTCGCCTTTTGTACTCGTGCGAGCAGGGAGTTTGGTTTTGTTGTTGTTCTCGTTATGCCTTTTATACTCATGTGACCAAGGAGTATACTTTTGTCACTGTACTTTTTGCTTTTTATACTCTTATGGGCGAGGAGTCATAATTTGTAGATGTTACTATGTTGCCTTTTATATTCGTGCAAGTAAGGAGTTTGGTTTTGTTGTTGTTATCGTCTCACCTTTTATACTTGTGCGGGCATAGGGTATAATTTTGTTGGCGCACTTTTTGCCTTTTACACTCTTGCAGACAAGGAGTCTACTTTTGTTATTGTTGCTCTCTTGCCTTCTACACTTGTGCAGGCAAACAACCTAGTTTTATTCTTGTTTCTGTCTCACCTTTTATAGTCATACAGGCAAAGTGTATGCTTTGCTGTTGACGTCACACCTTTTATACTCGCACGAGCAAGGGGTATGCTTTTGTTGTTGTTGTTGTCGTCTCGCTTTTTACACCCGTACGGTAAAGAGTCTAGTGTTGTTGTTGTTGTCGTGTTGCCTTTTATATTCGTGCGGGCAGTCAACATGCTTTGTTTTTGCTGTTTCGCCTTTTTTACTCATGCAGGCAAGGAATATGCTTCGTTGTGGCCATATCGGCTTTTATACTCTTTTGGAATCGGAGTCTATTTTTGTTGTTGTAACTGTCTAACCTTTTATGCTCTTGCAGTAAAGGAGTCTATTTTTGTTATTGTTGCTGTCTAGCCTTTTAACTTGTGCGGGCTCAGAGTTTGCTTTGCTGTTGTTACCCTGTCCCCTTTTATATTGTGCGAGCATGGAGTATACTTTTGTTGCGGCACTTTTTACCTTTTATACTCTTGCGGCCAAGGAGTCTGCTTTTGTTGTTGTTGTCGTCTCGCCTTTTATATTCGTGCACGCAGGGAGTCTAGTTTTGTTGTTGTTGTTGTCTCACCTTTTAAACTTGTGTGGGCAGGGAGTATGGTTTTGTTGTTGCTGCTGGCTTGCATTTTATGCCCCTGCGGGCAAGGAGCATGCTCTATTGTTACTATCCCGCTTTTTATGCTCGTGCGAGAAAGGAGTATACGTTGTTGTTGTCGTTTCGCCTTTTATACTCGTGCAGGCAAGGAGTATACATTTGATGTCATCTCGCCTTTCACGCTCGTATGGGCAAGGAGTCTGGTTTTGTTGTTGTTGCGTTGTCGCCTTTTACACTCGTGTGGGCAAGCAGCATGCTTTGTTTTTGTCGCCTTACCTTTTATACTCTTGCAAGCAAGGAATCTGTCTTTCTTGTTGTTGTCCTTTAGCCTTTTAATTCGCGCATGCTAGGAGCCTGCTTTGCTGTTGTCACTGTCTGGCCTTTTATTCTCGCGCAAGCAATGCCTATACTTTTGTTATTGTACTTTTTGCTGTTTGTACTCTTACGGGTAAAGAGTCTACTTTTGTTGTTCTTGCCGTAACACCTTTTATCCTCGTACGGGCAAGGTGTCTGGTTTTCTTGTTGTTGCTGTCTCATCTTTGATACTCATGCAGGCAAGGATTATGCTTTCCTAATGCTGTCTCTCTTTTATACTCGTGCTGGTAGGGAGTGTGCATTTATTGTTGCCATCGTCTCGCCTTTGATACTCGTATAGTCTAGGAGTCTGGTTTTGTTCTTGTTTTCGTGTCACCTTTTATTCTCGTACAGGCAAGCAGCATGCTTTGTTGATGCCATCTTGCCTATTATACTCGTGTGGGCAAGGAGTCTGCCTTTGTTGTTAATGGCGTCTAGCCTTTTAACTCGTGCAGGCTAGGAGTCTGCTTTGCAGATTTTATCGTCTCGCCTTTTATCGTATCGTGTTGGCAAGGAGTATGCTTTTGTTGTTGTACTTTTTGCCTTTTATAATACTCTTGAGGGCAAAGAGTCTACTTTTGCTGTTGTTGCCGTCTCGGCTTTAATGCTCGTGCAAGCAAGTGGGCTGATTTTTTTTGTTGTTCCTGTCACTTTTTTTTACTCTTGCGGGTAAAAAGTCTACTTTTGTTGTTCTTGTCGTATCACCTTTTATCCTCGTGCGGGCAAGGTGTCTGGTTTTCTTGTTGTTGCTGTCTCATCTTTTATACTCATGTGGGCAAGGATTATGCTTTGCTGCTGCTGTCTCTCTTTTATACTCGTGCTGGCAGGGAGTGTGCATTTATTGCTGCTATCGTCTTGCCTTTGATACTCGTACAATCAAGGAGTCTGGTTTTGTTCTTGTTGTCGTGTCACCTTTTATTCTCGTGCGGGCAAGCACCATGCTTTGTTGATGCCATCTCGTCTATTATACTCGTGTGGGTAAGGAGTCTGTGGTTTTGTTCTTGTTGTCGTGTTACCTTTTATTCTGGTGCAGGCAAGCAGCATGCTTTGTTGATGCCATCTCGTCTATGATACTCGTGTGGGCAAGGAGTCTGTGGTTTTTTTCTTGGTGTCGTGTTACCTATTATTCTCGTGCAGGCAAGCAGCATGCTTTGTTGATGCCATCTCATCTATTATACTCGTGTGGGCAAGGAGTCTGCCTTTGTTGTTGATGGCGTCTAGCCTTTTAACTCGTGCAGGCTAGGAGTCTGCTTTGCTGTTGTTATTGTCTCGCCTTTTATATTCGTGTTGGCGAGGAGTATGCTTTTGTTGTTGCACTTTTTGGCTTTTATACTCTTGAGGGCAAAGAGTCTACTTTTGCTGTTGTTGCTGTCTCAGCTTTAATGCTTGTACGGGCAAGTGGGCTGGTTTTTTTGTTGTTCTTGTCACTTTTTTTACTCTTGTGGGAAAAGAGTCTACTTTTGCTGTTGTTCTCGTTTCGCCTTTTATCCTTGTGTGGATATGGAGTTTGGTTTTGCTGTTGTTGTCGTCTTGCCTCTCATACTCATGCAGGGAAGTATTATGATTTGTTGTTGTTGTCTCTCTTTTATACCCGTGCTAGTAGGGAGTGTAATTATTGCTATCGTCTAGCTTTTTATACTCGTACGATCGAGGAGTCTAGTTTTGTCCTTGTTGTCGTGCCACCTTTTATTCTCGTTCGGGCAAGCAGCATGCTTTGTTGACGCCATCTCGCATTTTATACTTGTGTGAGCAAGGAGTCTACCTTTGTTGTTGCGGGCGTCTACCCTTTTAACTCATGCAGGCTAGGAGTCTGCTTTGTTGTTGTTATCATCTCGTCTTTTATATTCTATTGGCAAGGAGCATCCTTTTGTTGTTGTACTTTTGGGCTTTTATAATCTTGAGGGCAAAGAGTCTACATTTGCTATTGTTGCCATCTCACCTTTAATGCTCGTGCAGGCAAGTGTGCTGGTTTTACTGTTGTTCTTGTCGCTTTTTTTACTCTTGCAGAAAACGAGTATACTTTTATTGTTGTTGTCGTCTCGCTTTTTATCCTCGTGTGGATAGGGAGTTTGGTTTTGCTGTTGTTGTCGCCTTGCCTCTCATGCTTGTGCGGGGAAGTATTATGATTTTCTGTTACTGTCTCTCTTTTATATTCATGCTAGTAGAGAGTGTACTTTTATTGTTGCTATCGTCTCACCTTTTATACTCGTACGGTCGAGGAGTCTGGTTTTGTTCTTGTTGCCGTATCACCTATTATTCTCGTTCGGGAAAGTAGCATGCTTTGTTGATGCCATCTCGCCTTTTATACTTGTGTGGGCAAGGAGTTTGCCTTTGTTGTTGTTGGCGTCTAGCCTTTTATGCCGTGCAGGCTAGGAGTCTGCTTTGCTGTTGTTATTGTGTTGCCTTTTATATTCGTGCAGGCAAGGAGTATGCTTTTGTTGTTGTACTTTTCACCTTTTATACTCTTAAGGGCAAAGAGTCTACTTTTGCTGTTGTTGTCATCTCACTTTTAATGCTCATGTGAGCCAGTGGGTTGGTTTTGTTGTTGTACTTGTTGCCTTTTTTGCCATTGCTGGCAAAGAGTTTGCTTGTGCTGTTGTTGTTGTCTCGCCTTTTATCGTCGTGTGGATAGGGATTTTGGTTTTGTTGTTGTTGTTGTCTTGCCTCTTCTATCGTGTGGGGAAGGAGTATATTTTTATTGCCATACTTTTTGCCCTTTGAACTCTTACAGACAAGGAATCTGAACTTGTAGATGTTGTTGTCTTGCCTTTATACTCATGCGGGCAAGAAGACAGGTTTTGTTGTTGTTGTCGTGTTCCCTTTTATACTTATGCGGGCTAGGGGTATAATTTTGTTGTTGTACTTTTGACTTTTACACTCTTTCGTACAAAGAGTCTACTTTTGATGTTGTTGCTGTCATACCTTTTACACTTATGCGGGCAAGGAGTCTGGTTTTGTTGCTGTTATCGTCTTGTCGTTTATAGTCATGCGGGAAAGCAGTATGCTTTGCTGTTGACGTCTCGGCTTTTATACTCGTGCAGATAGGGAGTAGGCTTTTGTTGTTGTCGTCGTCTCACCTTTAATACCCATATAGGTAAGGAGTCTGGTTTTGTTGTTGTTGATTTGTTGCCTTTTGTACTCGTGCAGGCAAGCAGCATGCTTTGTTGTTGTTGTCTCGCCATTTATACTTGTACGAGCAAGGAGTGTGCTTTGTTGTTGCCGTATCATCTTTTATACTCTTGTAGAAAAGGAGTTTGCTTTTGTTGGTGTTGCTGTCTAACCTTTTTTCCTTGGTCGGGCAAGGAGTATACTTTTATTGTTGCATTTGTCGTCTTTTATACTCTTATAGGAAAGGAGTCAACTTTTATTGCTGTTGTAGTCTAGCCTTTTAACTCGTGTGGGCTAGGAGTCTGCTTTGCTGTTGTTACCATCTTGCCTTTTAACTCGTGTGGGCTAGGAGTCTGCTTTGTACTTTTCACCTTTTAGACTTTTTCGGGGAAGGGTCTACTTTTGTTGTTGTTGTCGTCTCGCCTTTGACACTCGTGGGGGTAAGGAGTTTGGTTTTGTTGTTGTTTTCCTCTCACCTTTTATAGTTGTGTGGGCAAGGAGTCTGGTTTTCTCGCTGTTGCTAGCTCACCTTTTATGCTTATGCGGGCTAAGAGCATACTCTATTGTTACCGTCTCACTTTTTATGCTTATGCGAGCGAGCAGTATGCTTTGTTGTTGCCGTCTCACCTTTCATACTCATGTAGGTAAGGAGTATGCTTCTGTTGTTGCACTTTTTGCCTTTAAAATCTTGCGAAAATGCAGTCTGCATTTGTTGTTGCTGCTATCTCTCCTTTTATACTTGTGCGAGCAAGGAGTATGGTTTTGCTGTTGTTGCCGTCTCGCCTTTCATACTCGTTCGGGCAAGGAGTCTGGCTTTGTTGGTGTTGTTGTGTCACCTTTTACACTCGTGCAGGCAAGCTACATGCTTTGTTGTTGCTGTTTTCCCTTTTATACTCTTGTAGGTAAGGAATCTACTTTTGTTGTTGTTGTCATCTAGCTTTTTCACTCGTGTGGGCTATGAGTCTACTTTGCTATTGTTACTGTCTGGCCTTTTAGTCTCGCATGGGCAAGGTGTATACTTTTATTATTGTACTTTTTGCCATTTGTACTCTTGCCGCAAGGGGTCTACTTTTGCTGTTGTTGCCGTCTCACCTTTTATGCTCGTGTGGGCAAGGTGTCTGGTTTTCTTGTTCTAGCTGTCTGGTCTTTTATACTCATGTGGGCAAGGAGTATGCTTTACTGTTGTCGTCTCGCCTTTTATACTCGTGTAGGCAGGGAGTAAGCTTTTGTTCTTATTGTCATGTCACCTTTCATACTCGTATGGGCAAGGAGTCTGGTTTTGTTGTTGTTGCCTTGTCGCCTTTTACACTTGTGAGGGCAAGCAGTGTGCCTTGTTGTTGCCGTCACGCCTTTTATACTCTTGCAGTCAAAGAATCTGCTTTTGTTATTGTTGTCATCTAACCTTTTAACTCATATGGGCGGCGAGTTTGCTTTGTTGTTGTTGCTGTCTGGTCTTTTATTCTTTTGCGGGCAAGGTGTATACTTTTGTTATTGTACTTTCTGCCGTTTGTACTCTTGTGAGCAAAGAGTCTACTTTTACTATGGTTGCCGTCTCACCTTTTATGATTCCACAGGCAAGGTGTCTAGTTTTCTTATTTTTGTAGTCTCGTCTTTTATACTCATACGGGCTAGGATTATGCTTAACTGTTGCTATCCCATCTTTTATATTGATTTCGACAAGGATTATGCTTTGTTGTTGTTGTCTCTCCTTTTATACTTGTTTTAGTAGGGAGTATGCTCTTATTGTTGCTACCGTGTTGCCTTTTATACTCGCACGACCTAGGAGTCTGGTTTTACTGTTGCTGTCGTGTCGCCTTTTATTCTTGAGCGGGCAATCAGCATGCTTTGTTGATGCCATCTCGCCTTTTATACTTGTGTGGGCAAAGTGTCCACTTTTGTTGTTGTTGGCATCTAGCCTTTTAACTCATGCGAGCTAGGAGTCTGCTTTGCTGTTATTCCCGTCTCACCTTTTTTATTTATACGGGGAAGGAGTATACTTTTGTTGTTGTACTTTTTGCCTTTTATACTCTTGCAGGCAAAGAGTCTATTTCTACTGTTGTTGCCATCTCAACTTTTTTGCTCATGTAGGCAAGTGGGTTAGTTTTGCTATTATACTTGTCGTTTTTTTTACTATTGCAGGCAAAGAGTCTACTTTTGTTGTTACTGTCGTCTCCCTTTTCATAGTTGTCCAGGTTAAGAGTCTGCTTTGCTGTTATTGTTGTCTTGCCATTTAAACTTGTGTTGGCATGGAGTACAGTTTTGTTGTTTTATTTTTTACCATTTATACTCTTGCGGGCAAGGAGTCTACATTTGTTGTTATTGCCATCTCGCCTTTTATGCTCATGCAGGCAAGGATTCAAGTTTTGCCATTGTTACCGACTCGACTTTTATACTTATACAGGTAAGGAGTATGCTTTGTTGTTGTTGTCTCGCCTTCTATACTCTTGCAGGCTAGGAGTATGCTTTTGTTGTCGTTGTCATCTCGCCTTTTGTACTCATGAGGGCAAGGAGCTATTTTTGTTGTTGCGCCAACTCACCTTTCATACTCGTGTAGGCAAAGAGAATGCTTTGTTGTTTACGCCACGCTTTTTATTCTCGTACGAGCAATGAGTATGTTTTGTTGTTGCCATTTCGCCTTTTATGGTTGTGTAGGCAAGGAGTATACTTTTGTTGTTGTACTTTGTTGCTGCCTTGCCTTTTACACTTGTGCGAGCAAAGAGTATGCTTTTGTTGTTGTTGTTGTTGTCGCCTCGCTTTTTATACTCATACAGGCAAGGAGTATGCTTTGCTGTTGGCGTCATGCCTTTTATACTCATGCGGGTAGGGAGTACACTTTTGTTGTTGTTGCCATCTCGCCTTTTATACTTGTATGGGTAAAGAGTTTGGTTTTATTGTTGTTGCCATGTTGCCTTTTATACTCGTGCGGGAAAGGAGCATGCTTTGCCGTTGCCATCTCCCCTTTTATGCTCGTGTGGGCAAGGTGTCTGGTTTTCTTGTTCTAGCTGTCTGGTCTTTTATACTCATGTGGGCAAGGAGTATGCTTTACTATTGCCATCTCGCCTTTTATACTCGTGCAGGCAGGGAGTATGCTTTTGTTGTTATTCTCGTGTCACCTTTCATACTCGTACGGGCAAAGAGTCTGGTTTTGTTGTTGTTGCCTTGTCGCCTTTTACACTCGTGAGAGCAAGCAGTGTGCCTTGTTGTTGCCGTCACGCCTTTTATACTCTTGTAGGCAAAGAATCTGTTTTTGTTGTTGTTACTGTCTAACCTTTTAACTCGTGTGGGCGAGGAGTTTGCTTTGTTGTTCTTACCGTCAGGTCTTGTATTCTAGTGCGGGCAAGGTGTATACTTTTGTTATTGTACTTTCTGTTGTTTGTACTCTTCCAGGCAAAGAGTCTACTTTTACTGTGATTGCGGTCTCACCTTTTATGATTTCATAGGCAAGGTGTCTACTTTTCTTATTTTTGTAGTCTCGTCTTTTAAACTCATATGGGCTAGGATTATGCTTTGCTGTTGCTGTCTCGTCTTTTATACTGATGTCGACAAGGATTATGCTTGGTTGTTGTTGTCTCTCGTTTTATACTTGTGCCAGCAGGGAGTATGCTCTTATTGTTGCTACCGTGTTGCCTTTTATACTCGCACGGCAAAGGAGTCTGGTTTTGTTGTTGTTGCCGTGTCGCCTTTTATTCTTGAGCAGGCAATCGGCATGCTTTGTTGATGCCATCTCGCCTTTTATACTTGTGTGGGCACAAAGTCCACTTTTGTTGTTGCTGGCACCTAGACTTTTAACTCATGCGAGCTAGGAGTCTGCTTTCCTGTTATTCACGTCTCGCCTTTTTTATTTATACGGGGAAGGAGTATACTTTTGTTGTTGTACTTTTTGCCTTTTATACTCTTGCAGGGAAAGAGTCTATTTCTACTGTTGTTGCCATCTCACCTTTTATGCACGTGTAGGCAAGAGGGTTGGTTTTGCTATTGTACTTGTCGCCTTTTTCACTCTTGCATGCAAAGAGTCTACTTTTGTAGTTACTGTCGTCTCGCATTTCATACTTGTCCAGGTTAAGAGTCTGCTTTGTTGCTGTTGTCGTCTTGTCGTTTATATTTGTGCTAGTATGGAGTACAGTTTTGTTGTTCTATTTTTTACGATTTATACTCTTGTGGGCGAGGAGTCTACATTTGTTGTTGTTGCCATGTAGCCTTTTATGCTCATGCAGGCAAGGATTCAAGTTTTGCCTTTGTTACTGACTTGACTTTTATACTTATACAGGTAAGGAGTATGCTTTGTTGTTGCTGTCTCGCCTTCTATACTCATGGGGGCAAGGAGTATGCTTTTGTTGTAGTTGTCATCTCGCCTTTTGCACTCATGAGGGCAAGGAGCTAGTTTTGTTGTTACACTAGCTCACCTTTCATACTCGTGTAGGCAAAAGGAATGCTTTGTTGTTGCCACCACGCTTTTTATGCTCATGCGAGCAATGAGAATGTTTTGTTGTTGCCATTTCGCCTTTTATAGTTTTGTAGGCAAGGAGTATACTTTTGTCGTTGCACTTTGTTGCTGTCTTGCCTTTTACACTTGTACGAGCAAAGAGTCTGCTTTTTGTTGTTGTTGTCGCCTCGCCTTTTATACTCATACAGGCAAGGAGTATGCTTTGCAGTTGGCGTCATGCCTTTTATACTCATGTGGGTAAGGAGTACACTTTTGTTGTTGTTGCCATCTCGCCTTTTATACCTGTATGGGTCAAGAGTCAGGTTTTGTTGTTGTTGCCATGTCTCCTTTTATACTTGTGCGGGCAAGGAGCATGCTTTGCTGTTGCCGTCTCACCCTTTATACCCGTGTGAGCAAAGAGTATGCTTTGTTGTTGTCGTCTCGCCCTTTATACTCATGCAAGTAAGGAGTATACTTTTGTTACTGTACTTTTTGCCTTTAAACTTTTGCAAACAAGTAGTCTACTTTTGTTGTTGTTGTTGTCTAGCCTTTTATACTCGTGCTGACAATGATTCTGGTTTTGTTGTTGTTGCTGTTTTGCCTTTTACACTCATGCACGCAAGGAGTATGCTTTGTTGTTGCCGTCTCGCCTTTTATACTCGCGCTGGAAGGGAGTATGCTTTTGTTGTTATTGTCGTATCGCCTTTTATACTTGTACGGGCAAGGAGTCTGGATTTGTTGGTGTTCCCATGTCGTCCTTTACACTCGTGTTGGCAAGCAGTATGCTTTGTTGTTGCTATCTCGACTTTTATAGGCTTGCTGGCAAGGAATCTGCTTTTGCTATTGTTGTCACCTAGCCTTTGAACTCATGCGCGCTAGGAGCCTGCTTTGCTGCTGTTACCGTCTCACCTTTTATTCCCGTGCGGGCAAGGTGTACACTTTTATTGTTATACTTGTTTCCATTTATACTCTTGTGGGCAAAAAGTCTACTTTTGCTGTCGTTTCTGTCTCAATTTTTATGCTATCGCAGGCAAGGTGTCGAGTTTTGTTATTGCTGCCATCTCATCCTTCATACTCATACGAGCAACGGCATGCTTTGTTGTAGTTGTCTCTCCTTTCATACTCGTGCTAGCAGGAAGTATGCTTTTGTTGTTGCTGCAATCTCGCCTTTTATAATCATATAGCCAAGGATTCAGGTTTTGTTGTTATTGCCCTGTCACTTTTTATTCTCGTGCAGGCGAGCAGCACTCCTTGTTGTTGCCGTGTCGCCTTTTATACTCGTGTGGGGAAGGAGTCTGCTTTTGTTTTGCTAGCGTCTAGCCTTCTAACTAGTGCGGGCAAAGGAGTCTACTTTTTTGTTGTTGTCGTGTCGGCTTTTCTACTCATGTAGGTAATGAGTATACTTTTGTTAAAGTGCTTTTCACCTGTTATACTCTTGCGGGCACAGAGTCTACTTTTACTATTGTTGTCGTCTGAACTTTTACGCTCGTGCAGGGAAATACACTGGTTTTGTTGTTGTACTTCTCACATTTTTTACTCTTATAGGCAAAGAGTCTACTTTTGTTGTTGTTACTGTCTCGCCTTTTATATTCGTGCGGGTTAGGATTCTACTTTGTTGTTGTTGTTGTCTCGCCTTTTATACTCATGCTGGCAAGGAGCATACTACTATTGTTCAACTTTTTGCCATTTATACTCTTGCGGGCAAGGAGTCTGCTTTTGTTGTTGATGTTGTCTCTTTTTTATACTCGTGTCGGCGATAATTCTAGTTTTACTGTTGTTACCAACTCACCATTTATACTCGTACAGACAAAGAGCATACTTTACAGTTTTCGTCTTGCCATTTATGCTCATATGAACAAGGAGTATGCTTTTGTTGTTGTTGTCATCTCGCCTTTTGTACTCGTACAGGCAAGGAGTCTGCTTTTGTTGTTGTTGCTAGCTCACTTTCATACTTGTGCAGGCAAAGAACATGCTTTATTGTTGCCGTGGCGGCCTTTATGCTCGTACGAGCAAGGAATAGGCTTTGTTGTCGCCGCCTCGCTCTTTATACTTGTGCAGGTAAAGAGTATGCTTTTGTTGTTGTTATCGTCTCGCCTTTTATACTCGTGTGGCAAGGAGTCTGGTTTTGTTGAAGCTATTGTCTCGCCTCTTATACTCGTGCAGGTAAGAAGTATGCTTTTACTATTCGTGTCGTCTCGCCTTTTACCCTTGTGCGGGCAAGTTGTCTAGCTTTGTCGTTGTCATTTTCTCGACTTTCATGCTCGTGCGGGCAAGGAGAATGCTTTTGTTGTTCTTAGCAATTTGCCTTTATACTCGTTCAGGGAAGGAGTCTGTTTTTGTTATAGTTGTCATCTCGCCTTTTATACTGGTGTGGGCAAGGGGTATGCTTTGTTATTGCCGTCTTGCCTTTTATATTCATACGAGCTAGAAGTATGCTTTTGTTGTTGCAGCCGTCTCACCTTTTATACTCGTTCGGGCAAGGGGTCTGGTTTTGTTGTTGCTGTCATCTCCTCTATTATACTTGTGCAGGCAAAAAGCATGCTTTTTGTTATCTTCATGCCTTTTACACATGTACGAGCAAGGAATATTCTTTGTTGTTGCCTTCTCGGCTTTTATACTCGTGCAGGTGAGGATAATACTTTTGCTGTTGTACTCGTCGCCTTTTATACTCTTGTGGGCAACTACTCTGCTTTTGTTAATGTTACTGTCCCGCCTTTTACACTCTTGTAAATGAGGAGTCCGATTTTGTTGTTCTTACCGTCTTGTGTTTTATACTGATGCGTGCTAGGAGTCTGCTTTGCTGTTATACCATATTGCCTTTTATACTCGTGCGGTTGTACTTTTTGCCTTTTGTATTCTTGCAAGCAAGGAGTCTACGTTTGCTACTGTTACTGTATTGGCTTCTATACTCGTGCGAGCAAGGAGTCTTTTTTCGTTGTTGTTGCCATCTTGCCTTTTATACTCATGCGGACTAGGAGTCTGCTTTGATGTTGTTGTCATCTCGCCTTTTATACTCGTGCGTGCAAGGAATCTACTTTACTGTTCTTACTGTCTTGCCTTTAATACTCGTGTCGGCAAGGCATATGCTTTTGTCGTTGTACTTTTCGCTTTTTATAATCTTTTGAGCAAGGAGTCTGATTTTGTTGTTGTTGTCATCCCACCTTTTATTTTCGTGCGGGCTAGGAGTCAGCGTTGTTGTTGTTGCCTTCTTGCCTTTTATACTTGTTTGGGAAAAGAATACACTTTTGTTGTTGTACTTTTTGCCTTTTATATTCTTGCAGGCATGGAGTCTGCTTTTGTTGTTGTTGCTGTCTTGCTTTTTATCCTCGTTCAAGTAAGGAGTTAATTTTGTAGTTGTTGCTGTCTCGCAATTCATACTCGTGCAGGCAAGGAGTATACTTTTGTTGTTGTACGTTTTGTTATTGTTGTTGTCTCCCCTTTTATAGTCATGTAGGCTAGGAGTCTACTTTGCTGTTGTTGCCACCTCACTTTTTGTACTCGTTCGGGGAAGGAGTATGCTTTTGTTGTTGTTGCTATCTTGCCTTTTATGCTCGTATGAGTAAGGAGTTTGGTTTTGTGTAGTCATCGTCTTGCATTTTATTTTTGTACTTTTTCCCTTTTGTATTCTTGCAGGCAAAGAGTCTACTTTTGTTGTTGTTACCGTCTCAACTTTTTTACTCGTTCGGGCAAAGAGTTTGGTTTTGTTGTTGTTACTGTCTCCCATTTTATGCTCTTGCGAGCTAGGAGTATGCTTTGTTGTTGTTGCCATCTCACCTTTTGTACTTGTGTAGTTAAGGAGTATGCTTTTGTTGTTGTTGCTATCTTGCCTTTTATGCTCGTATGGCAAGGAGTCTGGTTTTGGTATAGTCATCGTCTTGCCTTTTATACTCGTGCAAGCAAGAAGTATGCTTTTATTGTTGTTGTCGTTGTTTTTCCTTTTATACTCATACGGGTAAGGAGTCTAGTTTTATTGTTGTTGCCATCTCACCTTTTATACTCGTGCGAGTAAAGAGTATGCTTTGTTGTTGGCGTCTTGCCTTTATCCTCGTGCGGGCAAGAAGCTGTCTCTCCTTTTATACTGCCACAGGCAAGGAGTATGCTTTTGTTGTCATTGCCTTCTCGCCTTTTGCACTCGTACAGGCAAGGAGTCTGGGTTTATTGTTGTTGTTACCTCATTTTTTATACCCGTGCGGGCAAGCATCATGCTTTGTTGTTGCCGTTATCCCTTTTATAGTCATGCGGGTAAGGAGTAGGCCTTGTTGTTACCATCTTACCTTTTATACTCACGTGGGCATGCAACATGATTTGTTCTTGTTGTCATCTTGCCTTTTATAGCCGTGCAAGCAAGGAGTATGCTTCGTTATTCCCGTCTCGTCTTTTATAGTCAGGCGGGCGAGGACTGTGCTTTTGTTGTTGTACTTGTCACCTTTATGCTCTTACGGGCAAGATGTCTACATTTGTTGTTGATGTCGTCTTGCCTTCCACATGTTTGTTGGCAAAGAGTATACTTTTATTTTTGCACTTTTTGCCCTTTACATTTCTCTGGGCAAGGAGTCTACGTTCAATGCTGTTATCATCTCACCTTTTATACTTCTGTAAGCAAGGAGTCTAGTTTTGTTGTTGTTGTCGTTTTACCTTTTATACTAGGGTAGGTAAACAGTATACTTTTGTTGTCGTACTTGTCGCATTTTATAATCTTGCAGGCAGCGGGTATGTTTTTGTTGTTGTTGCCGTCTCGCCTTCTATACTCCTGCGGGGTAGGAGTCTATTTTGCTGACGTTATCGTCTCACCTTTTATGCTCGTGCAAGTAAGGAGTACGCTTTTGTTGTTGTACTGTTTGCCTTTTATGCTCTTGCGGGCAAGGAGTCTGCTTTAGTTGTTGTTTCTACCTTGCCTTTTACACTCGCGCTGGCAAGGAGTTTGGTTTTGTTGTTGTTGTTGTCTCGCCTTTTATAATCGTGCAGGTAAGGAGTATACCTTACTATTGCTGTTGCCATCTCGCCTTTTATACTCATGCAGCCAAGTAGTATGCTCTTGTTTTTATTATCGTCTCGCCATTTATACACGTACAGGCAAGCACTCTGGTTTTGTTGTTATTGCTGTCTTGCCTTTTATATTCGTACGGGCGAGTGGCAGGCTTTGTTGTTGTCGTCTCGCCTTTTATATTCGTGTGGGCAAAGAGTATGCTTTCCTGCTGTCTCTCGCTTTTTGTACTCTTGAAAGGAAGGAGACTAATTTTGTTGTTGTTGTCGTCTCGCCTTTTACACCTATGCAGGCTATAAGTATACTTTGCTGTTGTTACCGTCTTGCCATTTGTACTCGTGCGGGCGCAGAGCATACTTTTGCTATTGTAGTTTTTGCCTTTTATGCTTTTGTGGGCAAGGAGTCCACCCTTGTTCTTGTTACTATCCCACCTTTTGTACTCTTGCAACCTAGAAGTCTGCTTTGCTGTTGTTGTCATCCCACCTTGTATACTCATGCGGGCAAAGGGTATGCTATTGTGGTTGCATTTTTCGCATTTTATACTCTTGCGGGTAAGGACTTTGGTTTTACTGTTGTTGCTGTCTCGCCTTTTATACTTGTATGGGTAAGGAGTCTAGCTTTGTGTTGTTGCCATTCCACCTTTTATACTCGTGCGGGCAAGTAGCATCCTTTTGCTATTGCACTTTTCACCTTTTATACTCTTGTAGGCAACGAGTCTTGTTTTATTGTTATTGTCGTCTAGCCTTTTATACTTGTGTGGGCAAGGAGCATGCTTTGTTGTTGCCGTCTTGCCTTTTTTACTGTTGCGCGCAAGGAGTCTACTTTTGCTATTGTTGCTATCAATGCTATCTTCCCTTTTATACTTGTGCAGGCAAAGAGTCTAGTTCTGTTATTGTTGTCGTCTCTCTTTTTATACTCATGTAAGAAAGGAGCATACTTTACTGTTGCCGCCTCGCCTTTTATACTCCTGTGGGCAAGGAGTATACTTTGATATTGCTGTCTTGCCTACTCGTGCGAGTAGGGAGCATGTTTTTGTTGTTATTATCGTCTCGTCCTTTGTAGTCGCATGAGCAAGGACTCTGGTTTTGTCATTGTTGTCGTCTCGCCTTTTTTGTTGTTGTCTCACTCTTTATACTTTTGCGGGGAAGGAGATTGCATTTGTTGGTGTTGTCGTCTCAATGCTATCTCACCTTTTATACTCTTGCAGGCAAGGAGGCTGCTTTCATTGTTGTTGTTGTCTTGCCTTTTATACTTATGCGAGAAAGGAGTCTCGTTTAGTTGTTGTTGCTGTCTCGCCTTTTATACTCACGTGGGCATAGTGTATGCCTTAACATTGTCGTTTCTCCTTTTATATTTGTGCGGGCAAGGAGCATACGTTCGTTGTAGTCGTCGTCCCGCCTTTTATACTCGTGCAAGCAAGGATTCTACTTCGCCATTATTACTGTCTCGCCTTTAATATTCACGCAAGTAGGGAGTATTCTTTCGTTGTTGTTGCCATCTCACCTTCTATGCTCATTCAAGCTAGGAGTCAGCCTTGCTATTATTACCGTCTCGATTTTTATGCTCTGGTAGGCAAGGAGTCTACTTTTGTTGTAGTTACTGTCTCGCCGTTTTTACACATACGGGCTAGGAGTCTGCTTTGCTGTTGTTGCTGCCTTGCCTTTTATGCTTGTGTAGACAAGGAGTTTACTTTGTTGTTGTACTTGTCGTCTTTCCTATTCTTGTGGGCAAGGAGTCTGCTTTTGTTGTTGTTGCAGTCTCACCTTTTATGGATGTGCGGGCCAGGAGTCTGTTTTGCTGTTGTAACCGCCTTACTTTTATACCCGTGCAAGGAAGGAGTATACTTGTGTTGTTGTACTTTACAACCTTTATACCCCTGTGGGTCCTACTTTTGTTGTTGTTGCCGTGTCGCTTTTTGCACCCATGCTGGCAATGAACATGCTTTGTTGTTGCTGTCTCACCTTTTATACTCGTCCGACAAGGAGTATGCTTTGTTGTTGCCATCTCGCCTTTTATATTCTTGCAGGCAAGGAGTCTGCTTTTGTTGTTGTTGTCGTCTCGTCTTTTATACTCGTACGGGCTAGTGTCTGTTTTGCTATTGTTACTATCTCGCCTTTTATGCTTGCGCAGGCTAGGAGTATACTTTTATTTTTATACTTTTTGCCTTTCATATCCTTGCAGGCAAGGAGTCTACTTTTGATGTTGTTATCGTCTATGCCTTTATACTCATGCAGGAAGGAGTTTGGTTTTGTTGCTATTGCTGTCTCGCCTTTTTTACTCATGTGGGTAAGGAGTATACTTCTGTTGTTGTACTTGTTGCCTTCTATACTCTTGCGGGAAAAGAGCCTGCCTTTATTGTTGTTGTTGTCCTACCTTTTATGCTTTTGTGGGCAATAAGCTTGCTTTGTTGTTGTTGTTGTCCTGACTTTTATGCTCGTTCAGGTAAGGAGTATGCTTTTATTGTTGTTGTCGTCTTGTCTTTTATACCCGTACAAGCAAGGAGTCTGCTTTTGCTGTGATTATTGCCTCCCCTTTTATACTTGTGTAGGTAAAGAGTATGCATTGTTATTACCGACTTGCCTTTTACACTCATGCAAACAAGGAGTATGCTTTGCTGTTGCCATCTCGCCTTTTACACTCTTTTGGGCAAGGAAAATGCTTGGCTATTGTCATCTCGCCTTTTATACTCATGCGGGCAAGGATTGTGCTTTGTCACTCTTGCCGTGCCTTTTACACTCATGTGAGCAGGGAGTATACGTTTGTTATTGTTGCTGTCTCGTCTTTTATACTCGCACGTGTAAGGAGTCCAGGATTGTTGTTGCTGCTGTCTCGCCAATTATACGCGTGCGAGCAAGCAGCATGCTTTGTTGTTGTCATCTCGCCTTTTATAGTCATGCAGGCAAGGAGTATAGTTCGTTGTTACCATCTCGCCTTTTGTACTCGAGCAGGCGAGGAGTGTACTTTTGTTATCGTACTTATCGCCTTTTAGACTCTAGCAGGCAAGGAGTCTGCTTTTGTTGTTGATGTCGTCTCGCCTTTTATACTCGTGCGAGCTAGATGTCTGCTTTGCTGTTGTTCCCATCTCACCTTTTATACTCGTGCAGGTAAGGATTATACTTTTGTTTTTGTGCTTTTTGCCTTTTATATCCTTGTGGGCAAGCAGTCTACTTTTGTTGTTGTTACCATCTTGGATTTTATACTCATGTGGGAAGGAGTCTAGTTTTGTTGTTCTTGTCGTCTCCTCTTTTATACTCGGGCAAGCGAGGAGTATACGTTTGTTTTTGTACTTGTCACCTTTTATACTCTTGGAGGCAAGGAGCCTGCTTTTGTTGTTATTGCTGTCTCGCCTTTTATACTCGTGCGGGTTAGGGGTCTACTTTGCTGTTGTTGCCCTTTTTGCTTTTATACTCGTACCTGCAAGGGGTATGCTTTTGTTGTTGTTGTTGACTTGTCTTTTATACTCATATGAGCAAAGAGCCTCCTTTTGGTGTAATTGTTGTCTCGCCTTTTATACTCGTGCAGGTAAGGAGCATGCTTTGTTGTTACCGTCTCGCCTTTTATACTTGTGCGAACAAGGAGTATACTTTGTTGTCGTCCTCTCGCCTGTTATACTCGTGTGGGCAAGGAGTAAGTGTTGTCGTCCCCGCCTCGTCTTTTACACTCGTGCGGACAGGGACTATACTTTTGCTGTTGTTGCCGTCTCACTTTTTTATACTCGTTCGGGTAAGGAGTCTAGGTTTCTTGTTATTACCGTCTCGCTTTTTATACTCATGCTGGCAAGCAGCAGGCTTTCTTGTTGCCATCGTACCTTTTATAGTCATGCGGGCAAGAAGAATGCTTTTTTGTTGTTGTCTTTGCTTTTACACTTGGGCGGGCGAGAAGCAAACTTTCATTGCAGTACTTGTTGCCTTCTATAGTCTTGCAGGCAAGGAGTTTGATTTTGTTGTTGTTGTCATCTCGCCTTATATACTCGTGAGGGCTAGGCGTATGCTTTGCTATTGTTACCATTTTGCCATTTATACTCATTCAGGCAAGGAGTATACTTTTATTTTCATGCTTTTTGCCTTTTATAGTCTTCTGGGCAAAGAGTCTACATTTGCTGTTGTTGCCGTTTCGCCTTTTATACTCGTTCGAACAATAAGTCTAATTTTGTTGTTGTTGCCATTTCACCTTCCATACTCAGGCGCGCGAGGAGTATAATTTTGATGTTGTACTTCCTGCCTTTTATATTCTTGCAGGCAACGAGTCTACTTTTGTCGTTGTTGCTATCTAACATTTTATACTCGTGGGGGCTAAGAGTCTACTTTGTTGTTATTGTTGTCTAGCCTTTTATGCTCGCACGAGTAAGGAATATGCTTTTGTTGTTGTACTGTTTGCCTTTTATGCCCTTGCGAGCAAGGAGTCTGCTTTTATTGTTGTTGCTATCACACCTTTTATACTCGTGCGGGCAAGGAATATAATTTATTGTTGCCGTTCTGCTTTTTATACTAGCGTGGGCAAGGAGTACACTTTTGATGTTATTGTCATCTCGCTTTTTATTTTCGTACGAGCAAGGACTCTAGTTTTGCTATTGTTGCCGTCTCGCCTTTTATACTCTCGTGGGCAAGCAGTAAGCTTTGTTGCTGCCATCGTGCCTTTTGTACTTGTGCGGGCAAGGAGTGTGCTTTGTTGCTACCATCTCACTTTTTTTACTCTTGCAGGGAAAGACACGACTTTTGTTGTTGTTGTTGTCTCGCAATTTACACCCTTGTAGGCTATAAATCTACATTGTTGTTGTTAGCGTCTCGTCTTTTGTACTCATGCGGGCATTGAGTATACTTTTATTGTTGTACTTTTCGACTTTTATACTCTTGCGGGCAAGTAGCCTACCTTTGTTGTTGTTGCTATCTCGCCTTTTAGACTCAAGCGGGCTAGGAGTCTACTTTGCTGTTGCCATGTTGCCTTTTATTCCTATGTGGTCTAGGAGTCTGCTTTGTGGTTGTTGCTATCTTGCCTCTTATACTCGCGCGGGCAAGGAGTAGACTTTTGTTGTTGTGCTTTTCGCCTTTTATGGTCTTCTGGGTAAGGAGTCTGCTTTTGTTCATGTTACTGTCTCGCTTTTTTTCTACCGTGGGCAAGGAGTTTGGTTTTGTTATTGTTGCCGTCTCGCCCTTTACAATCATGTGGGCAATGAGTAAAGAGCATTCTTTTCTGTTTTTGTCTTGCCTTTTATTCTTGTGCGGGCAAGGAGTTTGATTTGTTATTGTCCTCGTGTCACCTACTCGCATGAGCAAGGAGTGTAATTTTGCTACTGTACTTTTCGCCTTTTGTACTCTTGTAGGTAAGGCATCTACTTTTGTTGTTAGTGTTGTCTCGCCTTTTATATTCATGTGGGTAACGAGTTTGGTTTTGTTGTTGATGTCGTCTCACCTTTTATTCTCGTGCGGGTAAGGAGTATGCTTTACTGTTGTCATCTCGTCTTTTATACTAGTGCAGGTTAGGAGTATGTTTTGTTGTTGTTCCCCGTTTAACCTTTTATACTCATACGGTTAATGAGTCTAGTTTTGTTTTCGTTGTCTCCTCGCCTTTTACATTCATGTGGACAAGCAACATGCTTTGTTGTTGCCGCGTCACCTTTTATACTCATGCAGGCAAAAAGTATTCTTTGTTGTTACTGTCTTGCCTTTCATACTCTTGCAGGCAAGGAGTCAGTTTTTGTTGCTGTTGCCTTCTGACCTTTTACACTCGTACGATAAGGCATCTGGTTTTGTTGTTGTTGTTGTCTCACTTTTTATACTCGGGTAAGCGAGGAGTATACTTTTATTGTTGTAGTTGTTGCCTTTTATTCTCTTGCTGTTAAAGAGTTTACTTTTGTTGTTGTTGTCGTGTCCCCTTTTACACTCGTACGGGCAAAGGGTATGGCTTTGGTACTGTTGTCGTCTCGGCTTTTATACTTGTACGGGCAAGCAGCATGCTTTGTTTTTGCCATCTACCTTTTATACTTGTGTGGGTAAGGAGTGTGCTTTGTTGTTGTTGTTGTCTCGCCTTTTATACTCCTGCAGGCAAGGAGTATGCTTTTATTGTTGTTGCCGTCTTGCTCTTTATACTCGTACGGGCAAGGTGTCGAATTTTGTTGTTGTTGCCAACTCGCATTTTACACTCGTACGAGTAAACAACATGCTTGGTTGTTGCCATCTCGCCTTTTGTACTCTTGCGGGCAAGGAGTTTGTTTTTGTTATTGTGGCTGTCTCACCTCTATACTCAGGTGAGCGAGGAGTATAATTTTGTCATTGTGCTTGTCGCTTTTTATACTTTTGTGGGCAAGGATTCTACTTTTGTTGTTGTTGTCGTCTTGCCTTTGAACTTGTGCGGGCAAGGAGTCTCGTTTTGTTGTTGTTGTCCCTCCCCGTTTACACTCGGGTAGGGGAGGAGTATACCTTTGTTATTGTACTTGCCACCTTTTACACTTTTGCGAGAAAGGAGTTTGCTTTTGTTGTTGTTACCATCGCCCCTTTTATGCTCGTACAGTCTATGTGTCTTCTTTGTTGTTGTTATCATATGGCCTTTTATACTCGTTTACGCAAGGAGTATGCTTTTGTTGTTGCATTTTTTACCTTTATACTCTTGGCGACAAGGAGTCTATTTTTGTTGTTGTTGAGGCCACGCCTTTTATACTCCATTGGGTAAGCAGTCTGGTTTTATTATTGTTGTTGTCTCGCCCTTTATACTCGTGCGGGCAAGGAGTCTAGTTTTGCTATCATTGTCGTCTCGCCTTTTATTCTCGTGCAGGTAATGAGTACACTTTTGTTGTAGTGCTTTGTTCCTTTTATACTCTTGCTGGCAACATGTCTGCTTTTGCTGTTGTTGTTGTCTCGCCTTTTATACTCGTGTGGGCAAGGAGTCTGGTTTGGTTATTATTACCGTCTCGCCTTTTAAAGTCGTGCAAGGGAGGAGTCTGCTATGCTACTGTTACCGTCTCGCCTTTTTTACCCATGCGCCTAAGGAACATACTTTAATTGTTGTACTTTTTGCCTTTTATACTCTTGCGGGCAAGGAGTTTGCTTTTGTTATTGTTGTCGTCTCACCTTTAATACTCGTGCGGGAAAAGAGTCTGCTTTTGTTCTAGTTGCCGTCTCACCTTTTATACTCGTGCGGCCAAGGACACCACTTTGCAGTCGATGCTGTCTCGCCTTTTATACTTGTTCGGGTAAGGAGTCTGGTTTTGTTGTTGTTGCCATCTCGCCTTCAATACTCGTGCAGGCAAGGAGCATGCTTTGTTGTTGTCGTCTCGCACGAGTAGCCGTTTTGCCTTTTATACTCATGCAGGCAAGGACTATCGTTTGCTGTTGCCGTACCACCTTTTTTACTCTTGCAGGAAATGAATACGCTTTAGTTGTTTTTGCCTTCTTGACTTATATACTTGTACAGGCGAGGAGTCTGCTTTTGTTGTTGTTGCTATCTCACCTTTTGTACTCGGTTGGTCAACGAGCATGCTTTGTTATTGTCGTCTTACCTTTTATACTCTTGTGGGTAAGGGGTATGCTTTGTTGTTTTCATCTCGTCTTTTATCCTCATGCTTGCAAAGAGTATGATTTGTTGTTGCTGTCTCGCCTTGCTGTCTCGCCTTTTATACTCGTACGGGCAAGGAGTCTGGTTTTGTTGTTGTCGCCGTCTTTCCTTTTATACTCATGCGGGCGAGGAGCATGCTTTGTTGTTCTCGTCTCGCCTTTTATACTCGTGCTGGCAAGGAGTATGCTTTACTGTCGCCGTGTCGCCTTTTCTACTCGTGCGGGCAAAGAGTATGCTGAGGTGGACGAGGAGCATATTTTTGTTGTTGTACTTTTCCCCTTTTGTACTCCTGTGTGCAAGGAGTCTGCTTTTGTTGTTGTTGCCGTCTTGCCTTTTACACTTGTGCGAGCAAGCAGCATGCTTTGCTATTGTCGTCTTGCTTTTATACTCATGCGGGCTAGGCGTATACTTTTGTTGTTGTACTTTTAGCCTTTTATACTCTTTCGGGCAGGTAGTCTGCTTTTGCTATTGTTGCCATCTTGTATTTTATACTCGTGCGGGCAAGGATTCTGGTTTTGTTGTGCTTGCTGCCTTTCTTTTTATACTCGAGTAGGCTAGGAGTATACTTTTGTTGATGAACTCGATGTATTTTATACTCTTGTGGGCAAGGAATCTACATTTTTTGTTGTTGCTGTCTCGTCTTTTATGCTCCAGCTGGCAAGGAGTCTATTTTGCTGTTATTGTCGTCTCGTGCAAGGAGTTTGCATTTGCTATTGCTGGTGTCCCACCTTTTATACTTACGTGGGCAAGGAGTCTGGTTTTGTTATTGTTATCGTCTCGCCTTTTATACTCGTGTAGACAAGGAGTCTGCTTTGCTGTCATTGCCGTTTCGCCTATTATGCTCGTGTGGGCAAGAAGTATACTTTTGTTGCTGCACTTTCGCCTTTTATACTCTTAGGGGCACGAAGTATATTTTTGTTGTTGTAGCTGTGTCACCTTTTATACACGTACGGGAAGGACTTTGGCTTTATTTTTATTGTCGTCTCGCCTTTTACACTTGAGCGGGTGAGGAGTATACTTTTATTGTTGTACTTTGTCGCGTTTCACACCTTGCAGGCAAGGAGTCTGTTTTTGTTGTTGTTGTTGTTGTCTTACCTTTTGCACTGGTGCAATTTAGGAGCTTACTTTACTGTTGTTGCTGTCTCGCCATTCATACTCGTGCAGGCAAGGAGAATACTTTTGCTGCTGTACTTTTAGCCTTTTATACTCTTACAGGCTAGGAGTTTGCTTCTGTTGTCGTTGCTATGTTTGCTGTTGTTGTCTCACCTTTTATATTTGTATGGGTAAGGAGTCTGATTTTGTTGTTGTTGCCATCCCACCATTTACACTCATGCGGGCAAGCAGCATCCTTTTGCTATTGTACTTTTCACCTTTTATACTCTTGTAGGCAAGGAGTCTTGTTTAGTTGTTATTGTCGTCTAGGATTTTATACTCGTGCGGGCAAGCAGCATGCTTTGTTGTTATCTTCTTACTGTTTTTACTTTTGCGTGTAAGGAGTCTGCTTTTGCTATTGTTGCTATCTTCCCTTTTTCACTTGTGCAGGCAAGGAGTCTGGTTTTGTTGTTGTTGTTGGCTCTCCTTTTATACTCATGTGAGAAAGGAGTATACTTTGCTGTTGCCGTCTCGCCTTTTATACTCCTGCGGGCAAGTAGTATACTTTGATATTGCCTTCTCATCTTTTATACCCGTGTGGGTAGGGAGCATTCTTTTGTTGTTATTGTTGTCTCGCTCTTTGTAGTCGCACGGGCAAGGACTTTGGTTTTGTTATTGTTGCCGTCTCGCCTTTTCTACTGTCGTCTCACTCTTTATACTTTTGCAGTGAAGGAGACTGCATTTGTTGTTGTTGTCATCTCGACTTGTATACTCGTGCGAGCAAGGAGTCTAATTTTGTTGTTGTACATTTCGCCTTTTATACGCTTACGGGTAAGGAACCTGCTTTTATTGTTGGTGCTATCCCGCTTTTGGTAGTCATATGGGTAAGGAGTTTGGTTTTGTTGTTGTTTCCATCTCACTTTTTATACATGTGTGGGCAAGGAGTATATTTTTGTTGTTGCACTTTTTGCCTTTTATACTCTTGCGGGCAAGGACTCTCATTTTATTGTTGTTGCCATCCAGCCTTTTATACATGTTCGGACAAGAAGCATGCTTTGTTGCTCTCGTCTGACCTTTTATACTCTTGCAGGCAAGGAGGCTGCTTTCATTGTTGATGTTGTCTTGCCCTTTATACTTATGCGGGAAAGGAGTCTCGTTTAGTTGTTGTTGCCGTCTCGCCTTTTATACTCGCGTGGACAAGGTGTATGCCTTAATATTGCCATTTTACCTTTTATATTCGTGCGGGCAGGGAGCATGTGTTCGTTGTAGTCACCGCCCCGCCTTTTACACTCGTTCAAGCAAGGATTCTGCTTCGCCATTATTACTGTCTCGCCTTTAATATTGGCGCAAGTAGGTAGTATTCTTTTGTTGTTGTTGCCATCTCGCCTATTATGCTCGTGTAGGTTAGGAGTCTGCTTTGCTATTATCACCGTCTCGGTTTTTTTGCTCTTGTAGGCAAGGAGTCTACTTTTGTTGTGGTTGTCATCTTGCCTTTTTTACACATGCGGTCTAGGAATCTGCTTTGCTGTTGTTGCCGCCTTGCCTTTTATGCCTATGTAGACAAGGACTTTACTTTTGTTGTTGTACTTTTTTTCTTTTATATTCTTGTGGGAAAAGAATCTGCTTTTGTTGTTGTTGCAGTCTCACCTTTTATGGATGTGCAGCCAGGAGTCTGTTTTGCTGTCATAACTGCCTCACCTTTTATACCCGTGCGGACAAGGAGTATACTTCTGTTGTTGTGCTTTACAACTTTTATACCCCTGTGGGTAAGGAGTCTAGTTTTGTTGTTGTTGCCGTGTCGCCTTTTACACCTGTGCTGGCAATGAACATGCTTTATTGTTGCTATCTCACCTTTTATACTCATCCGACAAGGAGTATGCTTTGTTGTTGCCATCTCGCCTTCTATATTCTTGCAAGCAAGGAGTTAGCTTTTGTTGTTGTTGTCGTCTCGCCTTTTATACTCGTACGGGCTAGTGTCTATTTTGCTATTGTTACTGTCTCGCCTTTTATGCTCGCACAGGCAAGGAGTATACTTTTATTTTTGTACTTTTTGCCTCTCATATCCTTACAGGGAAGGCGTCTACTTTTGATGTTGTTATCGTCTCTACTTTTATACTCATGCAGAAAGGAGTTTGGTTTTATCACTATTGTTGTCTCGCCTTTTTTACTCAGGTGGGTAAGGAGCATACTTTTGTTATTGTACTTATTGCCTTTCACATTCTTGTGGGAAAAGAGCCTGCCTTTGTTGTTGTTGTTGTCCCGACTTTTATACGCGTCTAGGTGAGTAGTCTGGTTTTGTTACTGTTACCGCCCCCTTTTATACTCATGCAGGCAAGCAGCATGCTTTGTTGTTGTTGTCTCGACTTTTATACTCTTGCGGCCTAGGAGTTGGCTTTTGTTGTTGCTACCGTCTCGCCATTTATACTCGTATGGACAAGGAGTCAAGTTTTGTTATTGTTGTCGTTTCCCCTTTTATGCTCATGCGGGCTAGGAGTATGCTTTAATATTGCTGTCATGCCTTTTCTGCTTGTGCGGGCAAAGTGTTCGCTTTGGTTGTTATTGTTGTCTCGCCTTTTATACTCGTGTAGGCAAGGAGTATGTTTTGTTGTTGTCGTCATGCCTTTTACACTCACGCGAGCATAGAGTATGCTTTGTTGTTGCCGTATTGCCTTTTATACTCGTGCGGGCAAGGAGTCTGCTTCGCTATTATTACCATCTCAGCTTTTATATTTGTGTGGGCATGGAGTATATTGTTGTTTTTGCAAGTTTTGCATTTTATATTCTTACCAGAAAACAATCTACTTTTGCTAGTGGTCGTCTCGCCTTTTATCCCCATGCGTGCAAGGAGTCTAGCTTTGTTATTGTTGCCATCTTTCCTTTTATACTCAGGCAGGCGACAAGTACACTATTGTTGTTCTACTTTTCGCCTTTTATACTCTGGCGTGCAAGGAGTCAGCTTTAGTGTTGTTGCCGTCAGCCTTTTATACTCGTATGGGAGAGCAGCATGCTTTGTTGTTGTCGTCTCGTATTTTATACTCGTGGAGGCAAGGAGTATGGTTTGCAGTTGCCATCATGCCTTTAATACTTGTGCAGGCAAGGAGTACACTTTTGTTATTGTTGCCGTCTTGCCTTTTATACTCATCTGAATGAGTAGCTTAGTTTTGTTGTTGGTGTTGTATCACCTTGTATAGTCGTGCGGGCCATCATGCTTTCGTCTCGCCTTTCATACTGTTGCAGGCAAGGAGTATGCTTTGTTATTGCCGTCTTGTATTTTATACTCATGGGGCAAGGAGTACAGTTTGCAGTTGCCATCGTGCCCTTAATACTCGTGCAAGCAGGAAGTATGCTTTTCTTGCTGTTGTCATCTCGCCTTTTACATTCATCCGGGCGAGTAGTCTGGTTTTGTTGTTGTTGTCCTCTCGGCTTTTATACTCGTGCGGCAAGCAACATGCTTTGTTGTTGCCGTCCTACCTTTTATGCTCATGCGTATATGCTTTGTTGCTGCCGTATCTCCTTTCATACTCTTGCAGGCAAGGAGTCAGCTTTTGTTGTTGTTGCCGTATTTCCTCTTGTACTCGTATGGGTAAGGAGTCTAGTTTTGTTGTTGTTGTCGTCTCGTCTTTTATACTGGTGCAGGCAAGAAGCATGCTTTGCTGTTGTTGTCATACCTTATTTGCTCATCCTAGCGATCAATCCGCTTTTGTTGTTGTTGCCATCTCGCCTTTTATACTCGTGAAGGCAAAGAGCATGCTTTGTTGTTGTTGTCTCGCCTTTTATGCTTGCGCAAACAAGAAGCATGCATTGTTGTTGCCATCTCGCCCATTGTACTCATGCGGGCTAGGAGTCTGCTTTGCTTTTATTATCATATCCGCTTTTGTACTCGTGCAAATAAGGAGTATACTATTGTTTTTGCAAGTTTTGCCTTTTATATTCTTGCGGGCAAAGAGTCTACATTTCATGTTGTTGCTGTCTCGCCTTTTATATCCGTGCGTGCAAGGAGTCTAGCTTTGTTGTTGTTGTCCTCTTTCTTTTCATGCTCGGGCAGGCGATGAGTATACTTTTGTTGTTGTTATTGTCGCCATTTATACTCTTGCGTGCAAGGAGTATGCTTTAGTGTTGTTGCCGTCTTGCCTTTTATACTCCTGCGGGCAAGAAGTCTCGTTGTGTTGTTGTCGCCATCTCATCTTTTATACTCATGTGGGCAAGCAGCCTGCTTTGTTGCAGTTGTCTTGTGTTTTATACTCGTGCGGGCAAGGAGTATGGCTTGCAGTTGCAGTCAGGTATTTAATACTAGTGTGAGTAGGGAGTATGCTTTTATTGTTGTTGTTGTGTCGCCTTTTATACTCGTTCAGACGAGTAGTCTGGTTTGGTTGTTGTGGTCGTCTTGCCTTTTATACTCGTGCAGGCAAGGAATATACTTTTGACCTTTTATACTGTTGCAAGCAAAGAGCATGGTTTTGTTTTTATCGCTATTTCGTCTTTTATGCTCATGCGGCTAGGAGTCTGTTTTGCAGCTATTGTACTCTCGCCTTTCATAGTTGTTCAGGCAAGGAGTATACTTTTCTTATTATACTTCTCGTATTTTTGTACTCTTGGAGGAAAAAAGTTTGCCTTTGTTGTTGCTGCTGTCGTGCCTTTTATAGTCGTGTAAGCAAGGAGTCTGGTTTTGTTGTTGTTTCCGTCTCACCTTTCACACTCATGTCGGCAAGCAGCACGATTTGTTGTTACTGTCTCGCCTTTTATACTCTTGCGGGCAAAGAGTGTGCTTTGTTGTTGCCGTCTCGCCCTTGATACGCTTGCAGGCAAGGAGTCGGCTTTCGTTGTTATTCCCATCTCACCTTTTATACTCGTATGGGCAAAGAGTCTAGTTTTGTTGTTGTTGCCGTCTCACCTTTTATACTAGTTCGGGCTGGGAGTTTGCTTTATTCTTGTTGTCGTCTTGTCTTTTATACTCATGCGAGCCAGGATTATACTTTTGTTGTTGTGCTTTTTACCTTTTATACTCTTACGGGCAAGGAGTCCACTTTTGTTGTTGGTGTTGTCTTCCCTTTTATACTCAGGTGAGCAAGGAAACTAGTTTTATTGTTGTTATCCTCTCACCTTTTATACTCGTGCGGGTAAGGAGTATGCTTTGTTGTTACCATCTAGTCTTTTATACAAGAGCAAGTAAGGAGTATGTATGCGTTTGTTGCTGTTCTCATCTCTCCTATTATACTCGCTTGGGCAAGGAGAATGGTTTTGTTGTTGTTGACGTCTCGCCTTTTATACTCGTGTGGGCAAGCATCTTGCTTTTTTGTTATCATCTCATCTTTTATACTCGTGCAGGCAAAGAGTATGCTTTGTCATTGTCGTCTCGCCTTTTATACTCTTACGAGCAAAAAGTTGGCTTTTGTTGTTGTTGCCGTCTTGCCTTGTATACTCGTACAAGCAAGGAGTTTGGTTTTTTTGTTGTTGCCGTCTCCCCTTTTATACTTGTGTAGACAAGGCGCACGCTTTGTTGTTGAAGTCCCACCTTTTATACTCTTGCAGGCAAGGAGTATGGATTACTAATGCTGTCTCGCCCGTTTTAGTCGCATGGGCAAAGTGTATGCTTTTGTTGTTGTTGCCATCTCACCTTTCATACTCACATGGGCGAGTAGTTTGGTTTTGTTGTTGTTGCTGTCTCGCCTTGTATACTCGTGCAAGCAAGAAGCATGCTTTGTTGTTGTCGTCCCGCCTTTTATACTCAAACGGGAAAAGAGTATCCTTTGTTGTAGCTGTCTCGCCATTTATGCTCGTGTGGGCTAGGAGTCTGCTTGCTATTATTACCGTCTTAGCTTTCATATCCGTGTGGGCAAGGATTATACTTTTGCTTTTGTACTTTTCCCATTTATATTCTTGTGAGCAATGAGTCTAGCTTTGTTGTTGCTACCATCTCGGGTTTAATACTGGTGCGGGTAGGGAGCATGCTTTTGTTGATGATGCCATCTCGAATTTTACACTTATAAAGTCTAGTTTTGTTGTTGTTGTCGTCTCGCATTTTACACCCTTGTAGGCAAGTAGCAAGCTTTGTTGATGCCGTCTTGCTTTTTATACTCGTGCGGGCACATAGTATGCTTTGTTGTTGCTGTAACGCCTTTCATACTCTTGCAAGCAAGGAGTCTACTTTTACTGTTATTGTCGTCTCGCCTTTTATACTCGTGCGGGCAAGGAGTTTGGTTTTGTTGTTGTTGCCAACTCGCCTTTTACACTCGGGTAGAAGAGGAGTATACTTTTGTCACTGTACTTGCCGCCTTTTACATTCTTGAGGGCAAGGAGTCTGCTTTTCTTGTTGTTGCTGTATTGCCTTTTATACTCGTGATCTAGGAGTCCGCATCACTGTTGTTGGCGTCTTGTATTTTATACTCGTTCGAGCAAAGAGTATGCTTTGTTGTTCTACTTTTTGCCCTTTATACTCTTTCAGGCAAGGAGTTTTCTTTTGTTGTTTTCGTTGCCTTGGCATTTATACTTGTGCAAAAAACGAGTTTGTTTTTGTGATTGTTGTTATCTTGCCTTTTATAATCGTATGGGCAACGAGTAAAGAGTATGCTTTGCTGCTGTTGTCTTGCCTTTTATACTCATGTGGGCAAGGACTATGCTTTTGTTTTTGTACTTTTTGCTTTTTATATTCTTGCAAGCAAAGAGACTACTTTTGCTATTGTTGTCGTCTCGTCTTTTCTACTTGTGCGGGATTGGAGTCTAGTTTTGTTGTTATTGTTGTCTCTCCTTTTACACTAATGCAGGAACGCAACATGCTTTGTTGTTGTTGTCTTGCATTTTGTACTCATACAGGCAACGAGTATGCTTTGTTGTCACCGTCTTACCTTTTTAGCTCTTGCGGGCTAAGAGTCTACGTTTTTTGTTGCTGTTGTCTTGCATTTTATACTCGTGCAGTTAAAGAGTATGCTTTACTGTTGTCAGCTAGTCTTTTATGCTCGCGCAGGCTAGGAGTATGCTTTTGTTGTTGTTAGTGTCTCGCCTTTCATACTCGTGCGGGCAAGCAATATGCTTAGTTGTCGCTGTCTCACCTTTTGTACTCTTATGGGCAAGGAGTCTGCTTTTGTTGTTGTTGTCGTCTTGCCTTTTATGCTCATGCGGGCAAGGAGTCTGGTGTTGTTGTTGTTGTCATCCCGCATTTTATACTAGTGCAGGCTAGGCGTAAACTTTTGTTGCGTACTTTTCACCTTATATAGTCTTGAAGGGAATGAGGCTACTTTTGCTATTGTTTTCATCTCACCTTTGACACTCGCGCGGGTAAGGAGTATGGTTTTGTTGTTGTTACTGTCTCATCCCTTGTATCGTGTGGGCAAGGAGTATGCTTTTGTTGTGGTTGTAGTCTCGTCTTTTATGCTCGTGCGGGCTAAGAGTATGCTTTATTGTTCATGCCATCTCGCTTTTTTATGATCTTGCGGGCAAGGAGTATGCATTGCTACCATCTCGCCTTTAAAACTCTTGCAGGCAAGGAGTATGCTTTGCTGTTGCTGGCTTGGCTTTTATACTCTTGCGGGCAAGGATTAAACTTTGATGTTGCCCTCTCGCCTTTTGTACTTGTGCGAGCTGAGAGTATGCTATTCCTCTCTCACCTTTTATACTCGTGCGGGCAAGCAACATGCTTTATTGTTGCCATCTCGCCTCTTATACTCTAGCGGGCAAGGAGTATGCGATGCTATTGTATAGCCTTTTATACTCGTACGGGCAAGGGGTATGTCGTTGTTGTTGTTGCCATCTCACCTTTTATACTGGTACCGGCAAGGGATCTGATTTTGCTGGTGTTGTTGTCTACCTTTTATACTCGTGCAGGCGAGGAGCGTGCTTGATTACTACATCTTGCCTTTTGTACTCATGAGGGGCAAAGTGTATGCTTTTTTGTTGCCGTCTCGCTTTTTATACCATTGCACGGAAGGAGTATGCTTTGTTGTTGTCATCTCGCCTTTTTACTCATATAGGGAAGCAGTTTGTTTTTGTTGTTGTTGTTGTCTCGTCATTTATACTCGACTAGGCAAGACCTATGCTTTGATGTTGCCGTCTGACCTTTTATGCACATGCGAGTAAGGAGTATGCTCTGCTGTTGTCATCTCGCCTTTCATACTAAAGCGGGCAAGGAGTATACTTTTTTTGTTGCACTTTTCGCCTTTTATACTCGTGCGGGCAAGGAGTTTGGTTTTATTGTTGTTGTCGTATCACCTTTTATACTCGTGCAGGAAAGGAGTATGCTTTTTGTTATACTTTTCACCTTTTATACTCGTGCGGGAAAGGAGTTAGGTTTTGTTGTTGTTGTCGTATCGCTTTTTATACTCGTGCAGGCAATGAGTATACTTTTTTGTTGTACCTTTTGCCTTGTATGCTCTTGTAGGCAAGGAGTCTGCTTTTATTGTTGTTACGGTCTCACCATTTGTGCTCGTACACCCAAGGAGTCTGATTTTGTTATTGTTGCCGTCTCGTATTTATAGTCATGCAGGCAAGGAGTATGCTTTGTGGTTGTCGTCTCACCTTTTATACACAGGCAGGCAGAGACTATGCTCTTGTTGTTGATGTCGTTTAGCCTTTTATACTCGTATGACAAGGAGTCTAGTTTTGTTGTTATTGACTTGCATTCTACACTCGTCAGGCCAAATGCTTTGTTGTTGCCATTTCGCCTGTTATACTCATGCGGACAAGGAATGTGCTTTGTTGCAGACGTCTCGGCTTTTGTACTCTTGCCGGGAAGGAGTCTACTTTTGTTGTTATTGTTGCCTCGCCATTTCTACTCGTGTAGGCTAATCTGCTTGCTGCTTTTACCATCTCGTCTTTTATACTCGTGCGGGCACAGAGTATACTTTTGGTTTTACACTTTTCGCGTTTTATATTCTTGCAGGCAAGGAGTATGCTTTTTGTTATACTTATCGTCTCGCTTTTTATACTCATGCAGACTAGGAGTCTGCCTTGCCGTTGTTGTCATCTCGCTTATATACTCGCGCAGGCACAAAGCATACTCTGGTTGTTGAACATTTTACTTTTTATCCTCTTGTGGGCAAGGAGTCTACTTTTGTTGCTTTTGTCATCTAGCCTTTTATACTCATGCGGGCTAAGAGTCTACTTTGTTGTTGTTGCCGTCTAGCCTTTTATACTCGTGCAGACAAGGTGTACACATTTGTTATTGTACTTTTTGCCTTTTATACTCTTGCGGGCAAAGAGTCTGGTTTTGTTGTTGTTGCTGTCTCACCTTTTATACTCATGCGGGTTAGGAGTCTATTTTTCTATTAATACTGTCTCCTCCTTTATATTCGTGTGGACAAGCACTATACTTTGTTACTGCCATCCCACCTTATATACTCTGGCAGGCGAGGAGTCTACCTTTACTGTTGTTACCGTTTTGCCTTTTAAACTCGTACGGGCTAAGAGCCTGTTTTGCTGTTATTATTTTCTCCCCTTTTGTACTCGTGCGGGCAAAGAGTCTAGCTTTGTTATTGTTGTTGTGTCACCTTTTATAGTCGTGTGGGTTAGGAGTTAGCTTTGCTCTTGTTGCAGTGTTGCCATTTATACTTGTTTGGGCAAGGACTATACTTTTTTGGTTGTGCTTTTTGCCTTTTATACTCTTGCAGGCAAAGTGTCTACTTTTGTTCTTGGTGCTGTCTCACCTATTACACTTGTACGAGCAAGAAGTCTGGTTTTGTTGTTGTTGGTATCTTGCCTTTCATGCTCGTGCGTGTAAGCAGTATGCTTTACTGTTACTGTTTTGTTTTTTATACTAGTATGGGTTGGGATTACATTTTTCTTGTTGTTCTCATCACGCCTTTTATACTCGTAAGGGCAGGGAGTCAAGTTTTGTTGTTGTTGCCAATTCGCCCTTTATAGCCATGCTGGTGAGCACCATGTTTTTTTGTTGAGTCTCGCTTTTTATACTTGTGCTAGCAAACAGTATGTAATGTTGTTGCCGACTCGCCTTTTATAGTCGTGCTAGCAATCAGCATGTTTTATTGTTGCGTCTCACCTTTTATACTCGTGCGGCTAAAAAGTATGCAATGTTGTTGCCATCTCACCTTTTATACTTTTGCGGACAAGGAGTTGGCTTTGGTTGTTGTTGTCGCATCGCCATTTATACTCGTACAGGCACGGAGACTGGTTTTGTTGTTGCTGTCGTCTCGCCTTCTATGCTCATGTGGCAAGGAGCAGGCTTTGTTGTTACCGTCTTGCCTTTTATATTTGTGCTAACAAGGAGTATGCTTTGCTATTGTCATCTCAATTTTTTTACTCCTACGAGAAAGGACAACGCTTTTGCTGTTATTTCTGTCTCACTTTTTATACTCGTACGGGCAAGGAGTCTAGTTTTGTTGTTGTTATCATCTCGCCTTTTATACTCGCGAGGACAGGGAGCATGTACGTTTTGTTGCTGCTGTTGTCTCGCCTTTTATACTCGTGCAGGCAAGGTGTATGCTTTGTTTTTGCCCTCTTGCCTTTTTTAATCATGCGTGCTAGGCGTCTACTTTGTTGTTACTACCGACTCGCCATTTATACTCGTGCGGGGAAGGAGTATAAATTTTTTTTAACTTTTTTCCTTTTATATTCTTGTGGGCAAGGACACTACTTTTGTTGTCGTTGTTGTCTTGCCTTTTATACTTTTGAGGGTAAGGAGTCTAGCTTTATTGTTGTTGTCGTGTCACCTTTTATACTCAGTGGGTGAGTAGTACACTCTTGTTCTTGTACTTGTCGCCTTTTATGCTCTTGGGGCAATGAGTCTGGTATTGTTGTTGTTGCCATCTCACTTTTTATAACCATGCGGGCAAGCAGCATGCTTTATTGTTGCCGAATCGCCTTTTATACTTGCACAAGCAAGGAGCAAGCTACGCTATTCCCAATGAGCCTTTAACACTTGTGCGGGTAGGGAGTATGCTTTTGTTGTTGTTGTCGCTTCGCCTTTTATACTCGTACGGACGAACAGTCTAGTTTTGTTGATGTTTCCGTCTCGTCTTTTACACTCAAGCGGGCAAGTCACGCGCTTTGTTGCTACTATCTCACCATTTCTACTCGTGCGGGCAAGGAGTATGCTTTGTTGTTACTGTCTCGCCTTTTAAACTCTTATGGGCAAAGAGTCTACTTTTCTTGTTGTTGCCTTCTCGCCTTTTATAGGAAGGAGTGTGCTTTTGTTGTTGTTGCCATCTCGCCTTTTATTCTCATACAGGCCAAGGAGTCTGCTTTGCTATTGTTGCTGTCTCGCCTTTTATACTCGTGTGGGCAAAGAGCGTACTTTTGTTATTGTATTTTTCACCATTTATACACATGCAGGCAAGGAGTCTGCTTTTGTTGTTGTTGCTGTCTAGCCTGCTATACTCATGCAGGCAAGGAGTCTGCTTTTGTTGTTGTTGCCATCTCACCTTTTATACTTAGGCAAGTGAGGAGTATACTTTTGTTGTTGCACTTGTTGCCTTTTATACTCTTCCGAGCAAGAAGTCTGCTTTTGTTGTTCTTGCTATCTTGCATTTTATACTTGATCGATAAAGAGTTTACTTTTATTTATGTTTCCATCTCACCTTTTATACTCGCGCGGGCAAGGAGTCTGTTTTTGTTGATGTCATCGTCTCGCCTTTATACTCATGCAGTCAAACAACATGCTTTGTTGTTGCCGTATCACTTTTTACACTCGTGCGGGCAATGAGTATAATTTTGTTGTTGTCATTGTCTCGCCTTTTATGCTCGTGCAAGCAAGGAGTTTAGTTTTGTTGTTATCGTCGTCTCGCCTTCTATACTTGGGTTGGAGAGGAGTATACTTTTCTTGTTTTGCTTGTTGCCTTTAATACTCTTGTGGGCAAGAAGTCTGCTTTTGTTGTTCTTGCCATCTCACGTTTTATACTCATGTAGGCTAGGAGTCTGGTTTTGTCGATGTTGTCGTCTCGCCTTTTATACTTGTGCGAGCGAGGAGTATGCTTTTGTGGTCGTACTTGTAGCTTTTTATCCTCTTGTGGGCAAAGAGTCAGCTTTTGTTGTTGTTGCCATCCTGCCTTTTATACTCATGCGGGCTAAGAGGCTGCTTTGCTGTTGTTGCTGTCCTGCCTTTTTATACTTGTTTGGGCAAGGTGTATACTTTTGTTTTTGAACTTTTTGCCTTTTATATTCTTGCGGTCAAGAACACTGCTTTTGCTATTGTTGCCATCCCACCCTCTACGCTCGGGTGGTAGAGGAGTATACTTTTTTTGTTATACTTGTCTCCTTTAATGCTCTTGCAAGCAAGAAGTCTGATTTTCTTGTTCTTGCCATCTCGTGTTTTATACTCGTGCAGGCAAAGAGTTTGGTTTTGTTGATGTTGTTGTCTCGCCTTTTATACTTGGGAGGGCGAGGAGTATACTTTTGTTGTCATGCTTGTCGCTTTTATACTCTTGCAAGCAAAGAGTCTGCTTTTGTTGTTGTTGTCATCCTGCCTTTTATACTCATGCAGATTAAGAGTCTGCTTTGCTATTGTTGCCGTCTTGTCTTTTGTACTCATGTGGGAAAGGAGTATACTTTTGTTATTGTACTTTTTGCCTTTTATACTCCTACGAGCAAGGAGTCTGCTTCTATTGTTGTTGTCTCACCTTTTATCCTTGTACGGGCAAGGAGTTTGGTTTTGTTATTGTTACCGTCTCACATTTTATAATTGTACGGATAAGGAGTACACTTTGTCGTTGTCGTCCTGTCTCTTATATCCGTGCGGGCTGGGAGTATGCTATTGTCGGTGTTGCCGTCTCACCTCTTATACTCGTACAAAAAAGAGTCTAGTTTTGTTATTGTTGTTTTCTCGCTTTTTATACTCTGGCAGGCAAGGGGTATACTCATGTTGTCAAACTTGTCGCCGCATATAGTCTTGCGGACAAGGAGTTTGCTTTTGTTACTGTTGCCGTCTCACCTTTTTTACTGGAATGGGCTAGGTGTCTACTTTGTTATTATTGCCACCCTGCCTTTAATACTTATGCGGGCAAGGAGCATGCTCTATTGTTGTTGTCTCGTCTTTTATGCTCGTGCATGCAAGGAGCCTGATTTGTTGTCATCTCGCCATTTATACTCGCGTAGGGAAGGAGTATACTTTTGTTTTGAACTTGTTGCCATTTATATTCTTGCAGGCAAGGACACTGCTTTTGCTATTGTTGCCGTCTTACCTTTTATACTCGCACAGGCAAGGAGTCTAGTTTTATTGTTGTTACCGTGTCGCCCTTTATACTCGGGCAAGTGAGCAGTATATTTTTGTTGTTGTACTTGTCTCCTTTCATACTCTTACGGGCAAGGAGTCTGGTTTTGTTGTTGTTGTCGTCCTGTTTTTTATACTCATGCAGGCAAGCAGCATGCTTTGTTGTTGTCGTCTCGCCTTTTATAGTCGCGCTGGCAAAGAGTATGCCATGTTGTCCCCGTCTAGCCTTTAACACTCGTTCGAGCGGCAGGTATGATTTTACTGTTGTTGTCATCTCACCTTTTATCCTCGTACGGGCAAGTAGTCTGGTTTTGTTGTTGTTGTCATCTTGCCTTTTGTACTCGTGCGGGCAAGTAGCATACTTTGCTGTTGTCGTCTCGCCTTTTTTACTCGTGCGGGCAAGTAGTATGCTTTGTAGTTACCATCTCGCCTTTTAAGCTCTCGCAAGCAAAGAGTCTACATTTGTTATTGTTGCCTTCCTGCCTTTTATACACGTTCGAGCAAGGAGTATGCTTTTGTTATTATTGGCATCTCGCCCTTTATGCTGATGCAAGCTAGGAGTCTGCTTTGTTATTGTTGCCGTCTCGTCTTTTGTACTCGTGTAGGCAAGGAGTGTGCATTTGTTGTTGTACATTTTGCTTTTTATACACGCACGGGCAAGGAGTCTACTTTTGTTATTGTTGCTGTCTCGCCCTTTATACTTACCCAGGCACAGAGTATAGTTTTTTATCATTGGCATCTCACTTTTTATACTCGTGCTGGCAATGAGTAAGGAGTATGCTTTTGTTATTGTTGCCATCTCGCCTTTTATACTCATGCGGGCTCAGAGTCTACTTTGCTATTGTTGTCGTCTCACCTTTTATACTCGTGTGGGCAAGGAGTATAATTTTGTTGCTGTACTTTTCGCCTTTTATACACACGCGGGCAGGGAGTCTATTTTTGTTGTTGTTGTTATCTCTCCTTTTATACTCATGCGAGCAAGGAGTCTGGTTTTGTTGTTGTTGCTATCTCGTCTTGTATACTATTCCTGGCAAGAAGTCTGCTTTTGTTGTTTTTGTCATCTCGCATTTTATACTCTAGTAGGCAAGGAGCCTAATTTTGTTGATGTTACCATCTCGCCTTTTGTACTCGTAAAGGCTAGGAGTCTGTTTTTGTTTATGTTGTTGTCTCGCCTTTTGTACTCGTGCAATCAAGCAGCATGCTTTGTTATTACCATCTCGCCTTTTACACAAGTGCGGGCAAAAAGTATGCTTTTGTTGTTTTCGCTATCTCGTCCTTTATACTCGTGTTGGCAAGGAGTCTGGTTTTGTAGTCGTTGTTGTCTTGCCTTCTATACTCGGGTAAGAGTGGAGTATACTTTTGTTGTTGTACTTGCCACCTTTAATACTCTTGTGGGCAAGAAGTTTACCTTTGTTGTTTTTGCCGTCTCGTGTTTTATACTCGTCCGGGCAAGGAGTTTGGTTTTGTTGATGTTGTTGTCTCAACTTTTATGCTTGGGCGGGCACGGAGTATACTTTGGTGGGCAAACAGTATGCTTGTCACCATGTGCACATGCCGCGCTTTATACTCCTGTGGGTAAGGAGTTTGCCTTTCTTGTTGTTGCCATGCCACCTTTTATACTCACGCGGGCAAGCAGTATGCTTTGTTCTTGCCATCTCGCCGTTCATACTCGTGCGGGCAAGGAGTATGCCTCGCTATTACCGTCTCCCCTTTTATACTTGTGTGGACAGCGAGTATGCATTTGCTGTTCTTCTCGTCTCGCCTTTTATACTCATATGGATAAGGAGTCTAGTTTTGTTGTTGTTGCCATCTCGCCTTTTATACTCGTTCAGGAAACCAACATGCTTTGTTGTTGCCGTCTCGCCTTTTATACCCACGCAGACAAGGAATATGCCTTGTTGTTGCTCTCCCTCGCCTTTATACTCCTGTAGGTAAGAAGTCCATTTTCTTGTTCTTGCTGTCTCGCCTTTATGCTCGTGCTGACTAGGAGTCTGCTTTGTTATTGTTGCCGTCTCACCTTTTATACTCGTGCAGGCAAGGATTAATTTTGTTCTTGCACTTTTTGCTTTTTATACATGAGCGAAAAAAGAGCCTACTTTTGCTATTGTTGCTGTCTCGCTTTTTATATTCATGCGGGCGAGGAGTCTGGTTTTGTTGTTGTTGCCATCTTACCTTTTATACTCGGGCAAGCAAGGAGTATACTTTTATTGTTGTACTTGTCACCTTTTATACTCTTTTGGGCAAGAAATCTGCTTATGTTGTTCTTGTTATCTCGCGTTTTATACTCGTGCTGGCAACGAGTCTGGTTTTGTTGATGTTGTCGTCTCACCTTTTATACTTTGGCAAGTAAGGAGTATAATTTTGTGAGCAAGGAGTATGCTTGTCACCTTGTGTACTTGTTGCCTTTTATACTCTTGTGGGCAAGGAGTCATGCTTTGTTGTTGTTGTCGTCTCGCCTTTTACGCTCGTTTAGGGAAGCAGCATGCTTTGTTGTTGCTGTCTCATTTTTTATAGTCATACAGGTAAGGAGTCTAGTTTTGTTACTGTCGCCGTTTAGCCTTTCACACTCATGCGGGCAAAGAGTGAGAAGTATGCTTTGCTGTAGCCTTCTCGCCTTTTTTACTCGTGCAGGCTAGGAGTCTACCTTGCAATTGTTGCCGTCTTGCCTTTTACACTCGTGCAGGCAAGGAATATACTTTTGTTGTTGTACTTTTAACCTTTTATGCACTTTTAGGCAAACAATCAACTTTTGAAGCGCCTTTTATACTTATGCGGGAAAGGAGTTTGGTTTTGTTGTTGTTGCATTCTAGCCTTCTACAACCTAGCAGGCGGGGTGTAAAGTTTTATTTGTTGTACTTGTCGCATTTTATACTCTTGCAGGCAAGATGTCCACTTTTGTTGTCGTTGTCGTCTTGTCTTCTATACTCGTGTGGGCAAGGAGTCTGGTTTCTTTGTTGTTGTCGTGTCACCTTTTATACTCGAGCGGTCGAGAAGTATACTTTTGTTGTTTTACTTGTCGCCTTTTATACTCTTACGTGCAAAAAGTCCACTTTTGTTGTTGTTGCTGTCTCACCTTTTATACTCATACAGGCTAGGAGTCTACTTTATTGTTGTTGCTGTCTCACCTTTTACACTGGTGTAGGCAAGGAGTAAGGGGTATGCTTTGCTATCACCGTATCGCCATTTATACTCGTGCAGTCAAGTTATATCCATTTGTTAATGCTGCCGTCTCGCCTATTATACTTGTGTGGGTTAGGTGTCTGCTTTGCTATTGTTGTTGTCCCGCCTTTATATTCGTACGAGCAATGAGCATACTTTTGTTGTTGTACTTTTTGTCTTTTATACTTTTGTGAGCGGGAGCCTGCTTTTGTTGGTGTTGGTGTCTCGCCTTTCATACTTGTGAGGGCAAAGAGTCTGGTTTTGTTGTTGGTGACATTTCGCCTTTTATGCTCAGATGGACAAGGAGTATACTTTTATTGCCATCCTTGTCGCCTTTTAAACTCTTACAGGCGAAATGTACGCTTGTGTTGTTCTTGCTGTCCTACGTTTTATACACGTACAGGCTAGATGTTTGGTTTGTTGTCATCTTGCATTTTATACTCATGCGGGTAAGGAGTAAAAAGTATGCTTTGCTGTTACCATCTCGTCTTTAATACTCATGCGGGCAGAATGTGTTTTCGTTACTGTTGCTGCCTCGCCTTTTATGCTCGTGCGGGCAACGAGTCGAGTTTGCTGTTGTTGTCGTCTCGCTTTTCATACCCGTGCAGGCAATGAGTATACTTTTATTGTTGTACTTTTTTCCTTCTATACCCTTACAAGTAGGGAGCCTGTATTTGTTGTTGTTGTAGTCTTGCCTTTTATACTTGTGTAGGTAAGGAGCCTGGCTTTGTTGCTGTTAACGTCTCGCATTTTATACTCGTGCAGATAAGGAGAATGCTTTGTTGTTACCGTCTTGTCTTTTATACCTGTGCGGGCTAGGAGTATGCTTTTGTTGTTGTTGCTGTCTGGCCTTTTATCCTTATTCGGGCAAGGAGTACATTTTTGTTGTTGTACCATTCACCTCTTATACTTTTGCGGGGCAATGAGTCTACTTCTGTTGTTGTTGCTGTCTCGCTTTTTATCCTTGTCCGAGCAAGCAGTATGGTGTTGTTGTTCTTACTGCCACATATTTTACAATAATGCAAGTAAGGAGTAAGCTGTGTTGTCGTTGTCTCGTCTTTTACACTCGTACGGGCTAGGAGTATGATTTTGTTGTTCCTACCATCTTTCCTTTCATACTTAGGCGGGCGAGGGGTATACTTATGTCGTTGCACTGGTTGCTTTCTATACTCTTGTGGGTAAGCAGTCTGCCTTTGTTATTGTTGCCTTCTCGTCCTTTCTACTTGTGCGGGCTAGAAGTTTGCTTTGTTGTTGTCGTCGTCTCGCCTTTTACACTCGTGCGAGCAAGCAGCATGCTTTGTTGTTGTCGCCTCGCCTTTTATATTCGTGTGGGCAAGGAGTATGCAATGTTGTTGCCATCTTGCATTTCATACTCGCGCAAGCAACGTGTATGCTTTTGTTGTTGTTGCCGTCTCACTTTTTATATTCACGCAGGTAAGATGTCTGGTTTTGTTGTTGTTGTCATCCCCCCTTTTATACTCGCGTGGGCAGGGAGTATGCTTTATTGTTGCTGTCTCACCATTTATACTCGCGCAAGTAAAGAGCATGCATTGCTATTGTCACCTTGCCTTTTGTACTCGTGCAGGCCAAGAGTATGTGTTGTGGTTGCCGTCTCACTTTTTATACTCTTGAGAGGAAGGAGTATGTTTTGCTGTTGTCATCTCACATTTTATACTCGCACGAGCAAGGAGCCTGGCTTTGTTATTGTGGTTGTCTCCCCTTTTATACTCGTGTGGGCAAACAATATGTTTTGTTGTTGCCATTTGCCTTTTATACTCATGCAGGTAAAGAGTATGCTTTCCTGTTACCACCTCACCTTTTATACACTTGAGAGTCAAAAATATGCTTTGTTGTTGCCCTCTTGCATTTTATGGTCAAGCGGGCAAAGAATATGGATCGTTACTATCGTTTCACCTTTTATACTGATCTAAGCAGCGAGTATTCTTTTGTGGTTGTTGCTGTCTCACCTTTTATACTCGTGCGGACAAGGAGTCTAGTGTTGTTTTTCCTACCGTCTCGCCTTTTATGCCTGTGCGGGCAAGCTGCATGATTTATTGTTGTCGTCTCGCCTTCTATGCTCATGCAGACAAAGAGCATGCGTTGTTGTTGTTGTCTCGCGCTTTATACTTGCGAGCAAGGAATCTGCTTTTGTTGTTGTTGCTGCCTCTCCTTTATACTTGTATAGGCTAGGAGTCTACTTTGTTGTTGTTGCCATCTAGCCTTTTATACTCACACGGGCAAGGAATATACTTTTGTTGTTGTACTTTTTGCCTTTTATACTCTTGCAGCCAAGGAATCTACTTTTGTTGCTCTCACTGTCGTTCCCTATATTCCCGCGCGGACAAGCAGTCTGGTTTTGTTGTAGTTGTCGTCTCACCTTTTATACTCAGGTGGATAAGGAGTATCCTTTGCTATTGCCGTCTTGCCTTTTTTTGCTTATGCGAGCAAAGAGTATGTTTTTGTTGCTATTGCCATCTCGCCTTTTATACTCGTACAGGCAAGGAGTCTAGTTTTGTTATTGTTGTCATCTCCCCTTTTACACTCGTGCGGGCAGGGAGTATGCATGGTTGTTGTCGTCTCCCCTTTTATACTCAAGCGAGTAAGGAGTATGCTTTGTCATTGCTGTCTCGCCTTTTATACTCTTGCAGGCATAGAATATGCTTTGCTGCTGCCGTCTCGCCTTTTATACTTGTGCGGGAAAGGCGTATGCTCTGACCTTTCCGCCTCACCATTTATACTCGTGCAAGTAAGGATTATGCCTCGCTATTGTCATCTCGCCTTTTATACTCATGCGGACAGCGAGTATGCTTTTGCTATTGTTGTCGTCTTGAGTTTTATACTCGTACGGACAAGAAGTCTAGTTCTGTTGTTGTTGTCGTATCGCCTATTATGCTCGTGCGGGCAAGCAGCAAGCTTTGTTGTTGTTGTCTCGCCTTTTATATTCTTGTTTGCAAGGAGTTTCTTTTTGTTGTTGTTGTCGCCTAGCCTTTATGCTTGTGCAAGCTAGGAGTCTTCTTGGTTGTTGCTGTCGCCTTGCTTTTTATACTCATGCAGGTAAGGAATATACTTTTTTTGTTGTATTTTTCACCTTTTAAACTTTTGCGGATAAGGAGTCTGCTTTTGTTGTTCATACTCTCACCTTATAAGCTCGTGCGGGCAAGGAATTTGTTTTTGTCGTTGTTGTCGTCTTGCTTTTTATATTCATCTGGGTAAGGAGTATGCTTTGCTATTGCCATCTCACCTTTTTACTTGTGAAAGCAAAGAGTATGCTTTTGTTGCTATTGCTGTCTCGCCTTTTATATTGAAAGCAAAGAATATGCTTTTGTTGCTATTGCTGTCTCACCTTCTATATTCGTTCGGGCTTGGAGTCTATTTTTGTTGTTGTTGTCATCTCCCCTTTTATACTCGTTCGGGCAAGGAGTATGATTTTGATCTCAAACTAGGGTTTGATTTCTTTGTGAGCGCAAAAGTTGCTCTATTGCCTCACTTGGGTGGTCTCATGATCATGCATGAGGATCATCCATGTTTCGTTGCTAGAGCGTTCACTCCCTCTTCCAGTATTGGTGGGAAGTTGGGTGGTATGCCATCAACTATGCAGGTGAAGCATGGGCTGAAGAAGGGAGTAGTCACCTACCTTGCAGCTTTGATGGAGATCAAAGAAGTCATTATTCAAAGGTGCCTGACAGTGTGGTGGATTTGTTGGGAAAGTTCACTGATGTGATGCCTCCTAAACTCCCCAAGTGTCTTCCCTCGAGGCGTGCCACTGACCACAAGATCGATTTGGTGCCCGGTTCCAAACCACCAGCACAAGCCCTATATCACATAAGTCTGCTAGAGTTGGCAGAACTGAGGAAGCAGTTGACGGAATTGCTGGATGTAGGCCTAATTCAGCCCTCCAAAGTGCCATATGGTGCCCTGGTGTTGTTTCAAAGGAAACACGATGGCTCCCTGTCGATGTGTGTTGATTACATTGCTCTAAACAAGGTGACGGTAAAAGACAAGTACCCGCTGCCATTTGGTTTGATTAACGACCCTGCTACTTTCTGTAATTTAATGAATGATGTGTTTCATGACTTTATTGATCATTTTGTGGTTGTATATCTGGATGATATTATTGTGTATAGTGAGTCCTTGGAGGATTACTTGTCCCACCTGAGGTTGGTGTTGTCTAAGTTGAGAGAGCACCAATTATATGTGAAAAAGGAAAAATGCGAGTTTGCCCGGCGAGAGATTATGTTCCTTGGGCATAGGGTGAGTCGAGGGCAAGTTACAATGGACGAGAGAAAAGTCAAGGCAATAGTGAAGTGGGAGGCCCTACCAAAGTGTCTGAGTTGAGATCCTTTCTTGGTTTGTCTAACTACTACAGGAAGTTTGTTCAGGGTTACTACAAAAAGGTGGCCCCATTGACAGACTTACACAAGAAGGATAGACCGTGGAGGTGGACCACAGATTGCCAAGAAGCCTTTGACAAGTTGAAGGCAGCAGTGTCCACGGAGCCGGTCCTGAGGCTGCTTGATTTCGAGTTGCCTTTCAGTGTGCTAACTGACGCCTCAGATATAGCCATTGGAGGTGTGTTGGTGCAGGAAGGCCACCCCATTACCTATGAGAGCCAGAAACTCAATGATGCAGAGCAGCGGTACTCAGGCCATGGGAAGGAGATGTTGGCAGTGGTGCATTGCCTTCGCACCAGGAGGGTGTATTTGCTGGGTACCCGGTTCATGGTTCGGACCGACAATGTGGCTAACACATTCTTTCAGACTCAGAAGAAGCTTTCTGCACAGTAGGCGCGGTGGCAGGAGTTCTTGGCTGAGTACGATTTTACTTGGGAACACAAGCCAGGAAGGCAAAATTAGGTGGCGGATGCCCTAAGTCGCCGACAAGTGCAAGAGACAGTTGCTGCCCTCACTCCAGTGAAGAGTGACTTGCTAGACAAAATCAGGGAACAGGCCCCACATGATGCCACATATCAGCAAGTGGTACAACAGGTCAAAGAGGGTGTGGTAAGGTGATACTGGCTCGATAATAATTTATTGCATGCCAAGGGTAATCGTGTATATGTTCCCAGTGGCGCAGGCCTTAGAAAGGAGATACTGCGGGAGTTTCATGATTCACAGTGGGCTGATCATCCTAGCGTTGAAAGGATGATGGCCTTGCTATCCCGCAACTACTACTGGCCAAAGATGGAAGATGACGTCGAAGCATATGTCAAGACGTGCATCACTTGTCAGCAAGACAAGACAGAACGGCAGAAGGAGGCGGGTTTGTTGCAGCCGTTACCCATTCCTATGAAGCCATGAGTGTCGGTTTCGATGGATTTCATTGCCAGGTCCCCAAAGGTTGATGACATGGGATCTGTCATGGTGGTGGTAGATCGGTTTTCCAAGTATGCGGTGTTTATTCTTACCCCCCCTTCATGTCAAGTGGGGACAGCCACTGAGCTTTTCTACAAGCAGGTAGTAAAGTACTTTGGGTTGCCTGAAGATATTGTGAGTAATCAAGATCCTCGTTTCGCTGGCAGGTTCTGGACGTCATTGTTCAACATGATGGGTTCAGAATTGAAATTCTCTACTGCAAACCATCCTCAGACTGATGGCCAGACGGAGCGGATCAATGGCCTACTTGAGGAATATCTTCGACATTACGTGACGGCAAGCCAGCGGAATTGGCTTGAGTTGTTAGAGTCGGCGTAATTTTGCTACAATCTTAATAAGTCCTCTTCAATAGGTATGAGTCCCTTTGAGCTAGCTATGGGGCAACAGCCCCTTACTCCTAATGATGTGGCCATGACTAGCTCAAGTGGGAGATGCCCGGTAGCACACCGGTTTGCCCGTTCGAAGCAAAAGCAGCTAGAGGAGGCCCAAAATAGCTTGGACAAGGCAACCAGGCGGATGAAAAAGTCTGCGGATCGAGGAAGGAGGGACATGGAGTTCCAAGTTGGGGATAAGGTGTTCCTAAAACTTACTCCCCAAATTTGGAAGAAGATCAACAGCAAGATAGTGTATCGTGGGCTGGTTCCAAAGTATGACGATCCCTTCACAGTGGTGAAGAAAGTTGGCAATGTTGGATACAGGTTGCAGCTCCCAGAAAGGTTGAAGGTGCATCCAACCTTCCACGTGAGTTTCTTGAAGCCCTTCCACAAGGAAGCATATAATAAGCCTCCAAGGAAACAAGCACGACGTGCTCCCCCTACAATCAGAACTGAGTTCCAGCGTGAAGTGGAGAGAATTCTAGACCACTGAACGCAGGGACAAAGTAAGAAGAACAGGTGGGTTGAGTACTTGGTTAAGTGGAAGAATGCCCCAGATAGTGTGGCGAGCTGGGAAAGAGATGTGACTCTATGGCAGTTTGAGAAGCAGGTGGAAGATTGCCTATCAACCTTACCAATGAGGACTTTGGCTTCAACAGGTGGGGGTGGTTTGTTAGCGCCATGAACACTTGGCATGCAGGAGTTGGCGGCACCTTGCACCAATTCCTAGCATGGGAGTTTGGAGTGGCTGGGCACTCCTTGAAGCAAGGTGAAAGCTGAGAGGGTCAGCGTAGGCACGGGCCTATATGCGGGTCCTAGTGTGGACCAAGACTTGGGTTGGACAAAAGATGCTGGGATACATGTTTGTGGGCTCCATCCAATGAGCCATGGGCTTGGGCCAAGAGGACCAAAACACAGGACTGGGTATTGGCCAAGTCTGCATGGCACTGCATGACACAGCATGGCACTACGTGGCACCGAGTCTCCTATGACGTGTGGAACGTGGGGATGTGTGGGTATGGCTCTATCCGGTTGGCTGAGCATCAGGATAATGCTCATCAGATCGTGCATGGCAAAGGATCGTGGGTAGATAAGACTTATCGAGATCAAGTGATGGATGATCTTGGGAGATAAGGCTTATCAGGATCAAGTCATGGATGAGATCATGGGAAGATGAGGGTTATTAGCCACGATAGAAATCGTGGGGAGGTAATGCTTATCTCTAAGACCTAGATGGCTGGGGGTGTCAGCTATATATAGAACCTATGGCTTGTCATTTGTACTCAATGAAAGATAAATCACTTAGAGAGAAAGAATTAAACACTGTTGAGAGTTCAAGTGATTGTTCCTTTGTAATATTGAGCTAAGTAATAAAAGGTTCGGAAAGGTTCCCGAATATGCTCTTGTGTCTCTTTTGAGTGCGTGAGTTGTGTGACTACATGTAAAGTTCCATTGTGCAATCCTTGTGTGTGTGCAGTTGGCTGAGACTAAGTGTGACTTAGTGCTATCACAAGGCAAAATTTTGGGTGAGAAAATTAGTTGTCACCCCATGAACACTTGGCATGTAGGAGTTGGCGGCACCTTGCGCCAATTCCTAGCTGGGCACTCCTTTAAGCAAGGTGAAAGCTGAGAGGGTTAGCGTAGGAATGGGCCTGCATGTGGGTCCCAGTGTGGACCAAGACTTGGGTTGGACAAAGGATGTTGGAAGGACTGCGTGCGCGCAGGACAGCCCGACGCGCAGCCAGTGGAGCGCGCGCGCTGGGAGGACTACACACTCGCGCGGCCGTCCTGACGCGCAGCGTGTGGGAGGACTGCTCGCGTAGGGCAAGTTGCAAGCCCGCGCGGCAGGCCTGGCGTGCAGAACACGGTGCGTGCGCGCTGGCCCTCGCAGCACCCTACTCCCCCAAGCCCGCCACGCACGCTGCAGGCCAGACAAGTGCGAGCGCGCAGGCCGGACGAGCAGCCCACAGAGTGCGGGCCTACCGCTCCCCCCAGCTTGCCGCATGTGCTACTGGCCTTACGAGAA
>CM075454.1:2806514-2864014 GCA_037832335.1 Carallia pectinifolia | reverse complement strand
TGTTTTCGGTTCACTTGCTGTTACTCATACAGGCAAGGAGTATACTTTTGTTGTTGTATTTTTTGACTTTCATACTTTTTTGACTCATACTGTCTCGCCTTTTATACCCGTGCGGGCATGGAGTTTGATTTTGTTGTTGTTGCTGTCTCGCCTTTATTCTTGTGCAGGTAAGGAGTATGCTTTGTTGTTGCTGTCTCGCCTTTTAAACTCGTGTCGGTAAGGAGTATACTTTACTGTCGCTGTCTCGCCTTTTCTACTTGTGCGAGTAAAGAGTACGCTTTTGTTGTTCTTGCCATCTCACCTTTGCACTGGTATGGGCAAGGATTCTACATTTATTATTTTTGCTGTCATGCCTTTTATACTCGTACGGGTGAGGAACATGCTTTGTTGTTGCTGTCTCGCCTTTTATGCTCATACGAGCGAGGAGTATACTTTTGTTGTTGCACATTTTGCCTTTTATACTCTTGTAGGCAAGGTGTCTGCTCTTGTTGTCGTTACTATCTTGCCTTTTATACCCATGTAGGCAAGAAGCCTAGTTTTGTTGTTGTCGTTGTCTCGCCATTTATTCTTGTGTGGATAAGGAGTATGCTTTGTTGTTGCCATCTCGTCCTTTAGTTGTGTGGGCAAAGAGTCTAGTTTTGTTTCTGTTGCCAACTCGCCTTGTAGGCAAGAAGCAAGCTTTACTATTGTCGTCTCAGTTTTTATACTTGCATGGGCTAGGAGTGTGCTGTTGTTGTTGTTGCCATCTTGCCTTTTATACTCTCGCGGGCATAGAGTCTGCAATTGTTATGGTTGCTGTCTCGCTCTTATGCTCACACAGGCTAGGAGTATGCTTTGTTGTTGCTACTATTTTCCCTTTTATACTCGTGTGGGAAAAGAGTATACTTTTTTTGTTGTACGTTTTGCCTTTTATACTCTTGCAGGCAAGGTGTCTGCTCTTATTGTTATTACTATCTTGCCTTTTATACCCATGTAGGCAAGAAGCCTAGTTTTGTTGTTGTCGTCGTCTCGCCATTTATTCTTGTGTGGATAAGGAGTAGGCTTTGTTGTTGTCGTCTCGTCCTTTAGTTGTGTGGGCAAAGAGTCTAGTTTTTTTTCTGCTGCCAACTCGCCTTGGAGGCAAGAAGCAAGCTTTACTATTGTCGTCTCAGTTTTTATACTTGCATGGGCTAGGAGTGTGCTGCTGTTGTTGTTGCCATCTTGCCTTTTATACTCTCGCGGGCATAGAGTCTGCAATTTTTGTGGTTGCTGTCTCGCTCTTATGATCACATAGGCTAGGAGTATGCATTGTTGTTGCTACTGTTTTCCCTTTTATACTCGTGTGGGAAAAGAGTATACTTTTGTTGTTGTACGTTTTGCATTTTATACTCTAGCGGGCAAGGAGTCTACTTTTGCTGTTGTTGTCGTCTCGCCTTTTATCTTTGCATAGGCAAGGACTCTGGTTTTGTTGTTCTTGCCGTCTTGCCCTTCATACTCCAACGGGCTAGGAGTATACTTTCGTTGTTGTGATTGTCGCCTTTCATATTCTTGCGGGCAAGGAGTCTGCATTTGTTTTGTTTCTTGTCTAACCTTTAAACTCGCATGGTCTACGAATCTGTTTTGCTGTTATTACCATCTCGCCATTTATACTTGTTCGGTAAGGAGTAAAGTTTTGTTATTGTACCTTTCACCTTTTATACTGATGTCTGCAAAGAGTCTACTTTTGTTGTTGTTACTGTCTCGTTCTTATATCCGTTCGAGCAAGGAGTCTGATTTTGTTGTTGTTGTCGTCTTGCCTTTTATTCTTGTGCAGATAAGGAGTATGCTTTCCTATTGCCGTCTTAGCTTTTATACTCATGCGGGCAAGGAGTAGGCTTTGCTATTGCCGTCTCGCCTTTTTTACTCGAGCGAGTAAAGAGTATGCTTTTGTTGTTCTTACCATCTCGCCTTTTGCATTCGTACGGGCAAGAAGTCTACATTTATTATTGTTACTGTCTTGCCTTTTATACTCGTACAGGTGAGGAGCATGCTTTGTTGTTGCTGTCTCACTTTTTATACTCATGCGGGCAAGGAGTATACTTTTGTTGTTGTAGACTTCGCCTTTTATACTCTTATGGCAGGGTGTCTATTCTTCTTGTTGTTGTTACTGTCTTGCCTTTTATACCCATGTATGCAAGGAGCCTGGTTTTGCTGCTGTTGTCGTCTTGCCATTTATTCTTGTGAGGTTAAGGAGTCTAGTTTTGTTGTTGCTTTCGACGGGCCTTTTATACTCGTAAAGGCAAGGAGTAAGCTTTGCTGTTGCCGTCTTACTTTTTATACTTGCATAGGCAAGGAATGTGCCTTTATTGTTGTTGCCGTCTTGCCTTTTATGCTCTCGTGGGCACAGAGTCTGCAGTTATTGTTGTTGCTGTCTCACTTTTATGCTCACACGAGCTTGGAGTATGCTTTGTTGTTGCTACTGTCTCCCCTTTTATATTCGTATGGGCCAGGAGTATATGTTTGTTGTTGTACTTTTTGCCTTTTATAACATTGTGAGTAAGGAGTCTACTTTTGCTATTGTTGTCGTCTCACCTTTTATCTTCGTGCGGGCAAGGACTCTTGTTTTGTTGTTGTTGTCGTCCTGCCTTTTATACTCTGGTGGGCTAGGAATATACTTTTGTTGTTGTGATTGTCTACTTTCATACTCTTGTGGGCAAGGAGTCTGCATTAGTTGTTTTTGTTGTCTAGCCTTTTAAACTCACACGGACTATGAGTCTGCTTTGCTGTTGTTACCATCTCGGCTTTTATACTCGTGCGGGCAACGAGCAAACTTTTGTTGTTGTAATTTTCATCTTTTACACTCTTGTCGCCAAAGAATTTGCTTTTGTTATTATTACTATCTCGTCTTTTATACCCATACGGGCAAGGAGTCTGATTTTGTTGTTGTTGCTGTCTCGCCTTTTATTCTTGTGCAGGCAAGGAGTACGCTTTGTTGTTGCTGTCTCGCCTTTTATACTCGTGCAGGCATGCTTTGCTGTTGCCATCTCACCTTTTTTACTAGTGCGAGTAAAAAGTATGATTTTGCTATTCTTACCATCTCCCTTTTATACTCGTACGGGCGAGGAGTTTGCATTTATTGTTTTTGCTATCTCACCCTTTATATTCATACAGGTGAGGAACATGCTTTGTTGTTGCTGTCTCACCTTTTATACTCGTACGGGCAAGGACGATACTTTTCTTGTTGTACATTTTGCCTTTTATAGTCTTGCGGGCAAGGTATCTACTCTTGTTGTTGTTGTTGTCTCGCATTTTATACTCGTGCAGGCAAGGAGTCTGGTTTTGTTCTTGTTGTCGTCTAGCCTTTTATTCTCATGTAGGTAAGGAGTATGCTTTGCTATTGCTATCTTGCCTTTTTGCTTGTGCAGGCAAGGAGTCTAGTTTTGTTGTTGTTACCTACTCGCCTTTTATACCTGTTCGAGAATGAAATATTCTTTGTTGTTGCCATCTTGCCTTTTATACTCCTGCGAGGAAGGAGCATGCTTTTGTTGTTGTTGTCGTCCTGCCTTTTATACTCGTGTGGACAAGGAGTTTGGTTTTGTTATTGTTCCCTTCTTGCTTTTTCTGCTCGTGCGGGTAAGGAGCATGCTTTGTTGTTGCCATCCTACCTTTTACACTCGTGCGTGTAAAGAGTATGCTTTGTTGTTGCCGTCTCGCCTTTTATGCTATTGTGCGGAAGGAATATGCTTTGTTGTTACGATCTCACCTTTTATACTCGTGCGGGCCTGTTCACTGATTTTGTCTAGCAAGTCACTCTGCACTTGAGTGAGGGCAACAACCGTCTCTTTCACTTGTCGACGACTTAGGGCATCCGCCACCTGATTTTGCCTGCCTGGCTTGTGTTCCCAAGTAAAATCGTACTCAGCCAAGAACTCCTGCCTTTGCGCCTGCCATGCAGAAAACTTCTTCTGAGTCTGAAAGAATGTGTTAGCCACATTGTCGGTTCGAACCACGTACCAAGTACCCAGCAAATACACCCTCCAGGTGCAAAGGCAATGCACCACTGCCAGCATCTCCTTCTCATTGGCTGAGTATCGCTGCTCTGCATCATCATGTGCTGGTTCCAAAGTATGACGGTCCCTTCACAGTGGTGAAGAAAGTTGGCAATGTTGCATACAGGTTGCAGCTCCCAGAAAGGTTGAAGGTGCATCCAACCTTCCGCATGAGTTTTTCGAAGCCCATCCACGAGGAAGCAGGCGATGAGCCTCCAAAGAAACAAGCACGATGTGCTCCCCCTACAATCAGAACTGAGTGCCAGCGTGCAGTAGAGAGAATTCTAAACCACCGAACGTAGGGACAAAGTAAGTAGAATAGGCAGGTTGAGTACTTGGTGAAGTGGAAGAATGCCCCAGATAGTGAGGCGAGCTGGGAAAGAGATGTGACTCTATGGCAGTTTGAGAAGCAGGTGGAAGATTGCCTATCAACCTTACCAACGAGGACTTTGGCTTCAACCGGTGGGGGTGGTTTGTTAGCCCCATGAACACTTGGCATGCAGGCATTGGCGGCACCTTGCGCCAATTCCTAGCATGGGGCTTTGGAGTGGCTGGGTACTCCTTGAAGCAAGGTGAAAGCTGAGAGGGTCAGCGTAGCACGGGCCTACATGCGGGTCCCAATGTGGACCAATACTTGGGTTAGACAAAGGATGCTGGGCTACATGTTCGTGGGCTCCATTAGATGAGCCATGGGCTTGGGCCAAGAGGCCCAAAACACAGGACTAGGTCTTGCCTAAGTCTGCATGGAACTGCATGGCACTGCAAGGCACTGCGTGGCACCGAGTCTCCTATGACTTGTGGAACATGGGGATGTACGAGTGTAGCTCTATCCGGTTGGCCGAGCGTCAGGATAATGCTCATCAGATCATGCATGGCAAAGGATCGTGGGTAGATAAGGCTTATCGAGATCACATGATGGATGATCGTGGGTAGATAAGGCTTATCAGGATCAAGTCATGGATGAGTTCGTGGAAAGATGAGGGTTATCAGCCACGATAGAGATCATGGGGAGATAATGTTTATCTCCAAGACCTAGATAGCTGGGGGTGTCAGCTATATATAGACCCTACAGGTTGTCATTTGTACTCAGTGAAAGAGAAATCACTCAGAGGGAAAGAGTGAAACACTGTTGAGAATTCAGGTGATTGTTCCTTTGTATTACTTGAGTTAACTAATAAAAGATTGGGAAAAGTTCCCGTATATGCTCCTGTGTCTATTTTGAGTATGTGAGTTGTGCGCCTACTTATAAAGTTACATTGTGCAATCCTTCTGTGTGTGCGGTTGGCTGAGACTAAGTGTGACTTGGTGCCATCACAAGGCAAAATTTTGGGTGAGAACCAATGGCAGGTGGTTCAAGTTTTGACCGTCTCTTGCACTTTTCGGCGACTTAGGGCATCTGCCACCTGATTTTGCCTTCCTGGCTTGTGTTCCCAAGTAAAATCATACTCAGCCAAGAACTCCTGCCACTGCGCCTACAGTGCAGAAAGCTTCTTCTGAGTCTGAAAGAATGTGTTAGCCACATTGTCTGTCCGAACCACGAACCTGGTACCCAGCAAATACACCCTCTATGTGCAAAGGCAATGCACCACTATTAACATCTCCTCCTCATGGGCAGAGTACCGCTGCTCTGCATCATTGAGTTTTCAGCTCTCATAGGCAACGGGGTGGCCTTCTTGCACCAACATACCTCCAATGGCTTTGTCTGAGGCGTCGGTTAGCACACTGAAAGGCAACTCAAAATCAGGCAGCCTCAGGATCGACTCTGTGGACACCGCTGTCTTCAACTTGTCAAAGGCTTATTGACAATCTGTGGTCCACCTCCAGGGTCTATCCTTCGTGAGTGAGTCTGTCAATGGGGCCACCTTTTTGGAATAACTTTGCACGAACTTCCTGTAATAGTTAGACAAACCAAGAAAGGATCTCAACTCAGGCACTTTGGTAGGGGCCTCCCACTCCACTATTGCCTCGACTTTTCTCTCATCCATTTTAACTGGCCCTCGACTCACCCTATGCCCAAGGAACATTATCTCACGTCGGGCAAACTCACATTTTTCCTTTTTCACATATAATTGGTGCTCTCTCAACTTAGATAGCACCAACCTCAGGTGGGACAAGTGATCCTCCAAGGACTCACTATACACAACAATATCATCCATACATACAACCACAAAATGATCAATAAAGTCATGAAACACATCATTCATTAAATTACATAAAGTAGCAGGGGCGTTAGTCAAATTGAATGGCATCACCAAGAATTCGTAGGAGCTATAGCGAGTCATGTACGTGGTTTTACCCTCATCTCCTTCTGCAATCTTGACTTGCCAATATCCAGACGGCAGATCCAGTTTGGTGAAGTATGAGGCTCTCGCTAACCTATCAAATAAGTCCGCTATCAATGGAATAGGGCACTTGCTCTTTACCATCACCTTGTTCAGAGCCCTGTAATCAACACACATCCACAGGGAGCCATCGTGTTTCCTCTGAAACAACACCGGGGCACCATATGGTGCTTTAGAGCACTGAATTAGGCCTGCATCTAGCAACTCTGTCAACTGCTTCCTCAGTTCTGCCATCTCTAGCGGACTCATGCGATATGGGGCTTGTGCTGGTGGTTTGAAGCCAGGCACCAAATCGATCTTGTGGTCAGTGGCACGCCTCGGGGGAAAACACTTGGAGAGTTCAGGAGGCTTCACGTCAGTGAACTTTCCGAACAGATCCACTACACTGTCAGTCACCTCCGCAACAATACCTTCTTTGATCTCCATCAAAGCCGCAAGGTAGGTGACTTCTCCCTTCTTTAGCCCATGCTTCACTTGCATAGCTGATAGCATACCACCCAACTTCCCACAAATACTAGAAGAGGGAGTGAACATCCTAGGAACAAAACATGGATGATCCTCATGCATGATCATGAGACCACCCAAGTGAGGCAACATAACAACTTTTGCGCTCACAAAGAAATCAACCCCTAGTATGATATCAAAATTATCTAACGGAACCACAGTGAAGTTAAGCTTACCAGACCAATTGCCCATAGTTACCTCTACTCCCAGTGTCGTGCCAAGCACCTCCCAGGCTGCTGAGTTGACTACCTTTATTTGACTCCCAGTCTTGGTGACTTTTAGACCCAGTGACTCCACCATCCTCTCAGCCACGAAGTTGTGGGTAGCACCTGTGTCAGCCATCGCCATCAACTCCTTACTACTGAGCCCCATCTTTACATACATCAAGCCGGATTGTGGGGCACATCCAACTTGCACAGCACTCATCGACTATAGAGGATTGACAAGAGAGGGGCCAACATCATCCGAGAGGCCACTCTCCTCAACAACTATAGCACTTAACTTCTCTCGCTTGGGGCACTCCTTGGCCATGTGTGGTTCATTACATATAAAACAACCCAAGTTAGTTTTGCCTTTACCTTTTTCTTGGTAGACGGCTTTGCCTTTATCCTTGCTGCCACCGTTGTGCTTATCCCTTTTGCCTTCCTTCTTCTTCTTGCCCTTGTCTTTGGGCTACTTCCCAAGATCATAATCAGGAGACTTGTTGATCCAAAAATCAACTAAACCATCAGCCGCAGCCATTGCTGAAGGAAAGTCGATCACACCTTGCCTTCTAAGCTCGACTTGAGCCCAGGGGTGTAGACCATAAAGGAAGTTGAAAAGCTTGTCCTCATCCGACATGTTGCGGATGTCAAACATCAAGGCACTGAATTCATTCACGTAGTCACGCACCGTACCACCCTGCTTCAACCTCTTCAAGGATTCCCTCGCAACCCATGACGTGTTGTAGGGCAAGAAGTGGTCCTTCAACTCCTTCTTTAGGCTCTCCCACGTCTCGATCTTAGGCCTGCCCGCACTTGAATCGTCATCCAACAAAGTCCGCCACCATAGCTTAGCGTCGTTGGCCAGATACATGCTGATCAGATTGACGTTCTCGTTGTCTGGCACTCGGGCAGCTTTGAAGTATTGCTCCATATCCCACAAAAAGTTCTCGATCTCTTTGGTGTCCCTCGCTCCCTCGAACGCTTTTGGCTCTAGCACCTTCATCTTGGTCTAGCCCTCCACAACACCTCTGTTTGGTTGAGAGGCTACAGCCTTCTTGAGAATGGCTATCTCTGCTGCGAACTCCTCAAGCCGAAAAACTGTGTTTGAAGAGGCCACCACCTCTTGTTGCCGCTGCAGATCGATTATGTACTGCTCATGGAGCGCCAACGTTGGGAACATGGTGAAATTTGCACCCTTCGGAAGTTCACCGAGTACCTCAAAGAGCTTGGCTATGCGCCCATGTACAGCATCAAGACCCGAACCACCTGCCATTGGTCGAACCTTTTTGCTATGATACCAGCTGTCACAAGGCTAATTTTCTCACCAAAAATTTTGCCTTGTGATGGCACTAAGTCACACTTAGTCTTATCCAATCGTACACACAATGATTTGCACAATACAACTTTGTAAGTAGGCACACAACTCACACACTCAAAAGAGGCACATGAGGATATACGGGAACCTTTCCCAACCTTTTATTACTTAACTCATGTAATACAAAGGAACAATCACTTGAACTCCCAACAGTGTTTCACTCTTTCTCTCTGAGTGATTTCTCTCTTTCACTGAGTACAAATGACAACCCATAGGGTCTATATAAAGCTGACACCCCCAACTATCTAGGGCTTGGAGATAAACATTATCTCCCCACAATCTCTATCGTGGACGATAACCCTCATCTTCCCACGATCGTCCATCACTTGATTTGATAAGTCTTATCTACCGACGATCCTTTGCCATGCATGATCTGATGAGCATTATCTCGATGCTCAGCCACTCGGATAGAGCCACACCTGCATGTCCCCACGTTCCATATGTCGTTGGAGACTCGGTGCCATGCAGTGCCATGCAGACTTGGCCAAGACCCAGTCTTTTGTTTTGGGCCTCTTGGCCCAAGCCCATGGCCCATATGATGGAGTCCATGAACATGCAGCTCAGCATCCTTTGTCCAACCCAAGTCTTGGTCTACACTGGGACCCACTTGTAGGCCCGTGCCTACGCTGATCCTCTCAACTTTCACCTTGCTTCAAGGAGTGCCCAGCTACTCCAAAGTCCCATCCTAGGAATTGGCGCAAGGTGCCGCCAACTCCTACATGCCAAGTGTTCAATGGGCTAACAGTAGGCTTCTATCCTACCATCGAAAGTTGATAGGGCAGAAATTTGAATGATGCATCGCCGACATGTTGGCCATACGATCCATCGAGTTATCATGAATTATCAGAGCAACGGGTAGAGCCCATGTCGACCTTTTATCTAATAAATGCATCCCTTCCAAAAGTTGGGGTTTGTTGCACTTATAAGCTCTAGAATTACTGCGGTTATCCGAGTAGCAGGTACCATCAAACAAACTATAGCTGATTTAATGAGCCATTCGCAGTTTCACAGTCTGAATTAGTTCATTCTAACACATTCATGGCTTAATCTTTGAGACAAGCATATGACTACCAGTAGAATCAACCAGGTAGCATTCCTTCACGATGCCCGTGAATGCACGCACGACTCTAACCAAATGGTAGGGGGCCGATGATGAAACGGGCATGGCAGTCGTGCTATAGAGGGACAAAGGCTTTGTTTGCGCAAAGGTGGAGTGGAACGACAGTTCCATTGACTGAGTAATGTTCCAAATCCGAGAGCACGACCGTCGAACCATTTGGGAAGGCAGAGCACGCAAGGAGGACTGCACGCGCCCATGGCAGGCCTGACACGCAGGTCGCTGGGCGCGCACGCTCTAGAGGACTACAGCAGGCACGACGCGCAGCGCGTGGTGCGCGAGCTGGGAGGACTGCTAGTGCGCGGCCGGCCCTACGCGCAGCTCCCTAGGCGCACGCGCTGGGAAGACCTCTGCGCGCGCGTGGGGTAGGCCCAATGCGCAGAGTGTGGTGCGTGCGCTCTGGCCGCTTGAATCGCACTGCTCCCCAAAGCCTGCCGCGCGCACTACTGGCCAGACGAGCAGCGGGCTGCTACCCCCACGCTGCCGTGTGCGTTCCTGGCCAGACGTGCAGCCTACTACCTTTGTACCCTGCTCCCCCAAGCCCGCTGCGCTCGTGCATCTCCGCCAAGCTCGCTGAGCGCGCGCTATTGCCCCCAGCCCGCTACTGGCACGACGAGAAGCTCACTGCGAGCACTGCTAGGCGTACAAGCAGCACGCCATGTGTGTGTACTCCTGCTCCCAGCCCGCTCGGCGCGTGCTGCCCGCACCAGCTGCTCCTCCCATCGTGCCGCTGCAGGGCGGACGAGCGGTACAGTACGAGTGCGATCTACTCCTACTTGCACGCTGCGCGCGCTGTTGGGCCGACGAGTGGCACGTTGCGCGCGGCCCGTCGCACTGCTAGCCTCCCTCGTGGGCAGCAACGTGTGCGGAGAATGCTTGCAGGCAGCAACCTGTGCGGGCTGAGCATGCTCTGAGTCTATTCCTTGGCCATTTTTTAAGCCCGATCAGGTGGCCAATGCCTTAGCCGATCTTCCCATAGCCTCGCTTGCTGATTCAATGGGTCGGTGCAATGCAAGGTGCCAGCAACTCTATCGTGCTCTTTGGACGAAGGACTAGGGCCTAACCTCCTCGCTGCCACCCCATGCAACTGTCGAGCGTGTTGTGCGACGCAACGGTTAAGGTGCTTCCTGGCTAACATCCCTTGCTAGCCTGCCTCACTGGTTTCCCGTGCTAACCTCCCATGCTGGCAGCAGCATGTGCGGAGCCAAGTGAGCTCCGAGTCCACTCCATTGTCATTTCAAATCCCCCTTTGGTGGCTAGTGCCTTGGCCAAAGTTAGCAACACCTTGCTTGTTGACATGACGAGCCCATGTCCACGCCCATTCGACGAGTTGTTGCAGTGTGCCAACAATCCGTTCCTTGGTCGTTTTCAAGCCTTCTTCGGTGGCTAATGCCTTGGCCGATTTTTCCATCACTTTACTCGTGGGCATGCCCAGCCCTTGTGTGGCCCATTCAACGAGAGCCGGTCTGAGGTGCCAACAATCCATTCCTTGGTAGGTTTTATGCCGGCTGATTTTCGCATCGCTTGGCTTGCTGACATGGCCAGCACATGCCCATTCAATGAGTTGGAGCAAGTTGCCAACAATCCATTCATTGGCCGTTTTCAAGCCTTCTTCGGTGACCAATGCCTTAGCCGATTTTCCCATTACCTTGCTTATGCCCAGCCCATGTCCACGTCCATGCCGATTCTATGAGTCCGTGCAATGTGCCAACAACTCTATCGTGCTCTTTACTCGAGGGTCCAACACCTAACCTCCCTGGTGCCCGGTGCAAGCGTAGTGCTAGGGGTTCCTCATTGCGGGCCTCCCCGAACACACTACGCAACTATCCAACTTCTTGTATGGGGCTCAACTTAGGGATTTCCAAGCCCGCATGCTAGCCTTCCCAGCCAGCTCAAAAAAAGTTGGAAAAATGATTTGAGGGGAGAGGGTGGGACAAATCGAAGCGACAAAGGGATGAATCTCAGTGGATCGTGGCAGCAAGGCCACTTTGCCACTTACAATACCCCGTCGCATATTTAAGTCGTCTGCAAAGGATTCTACTCATCGATCGATAGAAATTGTAATTCAAGGCGACAACTGCAACTCGTCCGCTGCGGGTTCTTCGCCCACGACACGTGTCTTTGGGGGCCATAGGGCTCCTACTACGGGTCGACAATCAAACGACGGGCACACGCATTGCTTCTACCCTAGATTCTGACTTAGAGGCATTTAGTAATAATCCAGCGCACGGTAGCTTCGCGCCACTGGCTTTTCAACCAAGCATGATGACCAATTGTGCGAATCAATGGTTCCTCTCGTACTATGTTGGATTACTGTTGCGACGCTGTCATCAGTAGGTTAAAACTAACCTATCTCACGACGGTCTAAACCCAGCTCACGTTCCCTATTGGTGGGTGAACAATCCAACACTTGGTGAATTCTGCTTCACAATGATAGGAAGAGCTGACATCAAAGGATCAAAAAGCAACGTCACTATGAACGCTTGGCTGCCACAAGCTAGTTATCCCTGTGGTAACTTTTCTTACACCTCTAGCTTCAAATTCCGAAGGTCTAAAGGATCGATAAGCCACGCGTTCACGGTTCGTATTCGTACTGGAAATTAGAATCAAACAAGCTTTTACCCTTTTGTTCCACACAAGATTTTTATCCTCGTTGAGCTCATCTTAGGACACCTGCGTTATCTTTTAACAGATGTGCCGCCCTAGCCAAACTCCCCACATGGCAATGTCTTCAGCCCGAATCAGGCTGCCGAACGACCTTCCTTCCAAAAGGAGGGGAGATGCCCGGCCTCCAATTCACGGAATAAGTAAAATAACATTAAAAGTAGTGGTATTTCACTTTTTCCATGGGATCGGCTCCCACTTATCCTACACCTCTCAAGTCATTTCACAAAGTCGGACTAGAGTCAAGCTCAACAGGGTCTTCTTTCCCCGCTGATTCCGCCAAGCCTCGTTGAACACCAACAATGGCAATTATCTATCCCCATCACGATGATATTTCAAAGATTACCCGGGCCTGTCAGCTAAGGCTATAGACTCGTTGAATACATCAGTGTAGCGCCCGTGCAGCCCAAAACATCTAAGGGCATCACAGACCTGCTATTGCCTCAAACTTCCTTGGTCTAGAAGGCCATAGTTCCTCTTGCAAACATGCCCAACAAATGCCCATTCAACGAGTCGGTGCAAGTTGCCAACAATCCATTCCTTAGCCGTTTTCAAGCTCTCTTAGGTGGCTAATGCCTTGGCTGATTTTCCCATCACCTTGCTTGTTGACCTGCCCAGCCCATGTCCATGTCCATTCAATGAGTAGGTGCAATGTGCCAACAACTCTATTGTGCTCTTTGCTCGAGAGTCTAACACCTAACCTCTCTAGTGCTTGGTGCAAGCATGCTGGTAGGGGTTCTCATTGCGAGCCTCCACAAATACCCGATGCAACTATCAAGCATATTGTGTATGGCTCAACTTAGAGATTTCCAAGTCTGAATGCTAGCCTCCTAGCCAGCATAAGAAAAGTTGGAATAGTGATATGAGGGGAGAGGGTGGGACGAATCGAAGCGACAAAGGGCTGAATCTCAGTGGATCATGGTAGCAAGGCCACTCTGCCACTTACAGTACCCTGGGGCATATTTAAGTCGTTTGCAAAGGATTCTACCCATCGATTAGTAGAAATTATAATTCAAGACGACAACCGCAACTTGTCTACTGCAGGTGCTTCGGCCACGACACGTGCCTTTATGGGCCATAAGGCTCTTACTGTGGGTCGGCAGTCAAACGACAGGTGCACGCGTCGCTTCTATCCTGGACTCTAACTTAGAGGCATTCAGTCATAATCTAGCGCATGGCAACTTTGTACCACAAGCTTTTCAACCAAGCACAATGACCAATTGTGCAAATCAACAGTTCTTATCGTACTAGGTTGGATTACTATTGTGATGTCGTCATTAGTAGGGTAAAACTAACCTATCTCAGGATAATCTCAACCCATCCCATGTTCCATAGTGGTGGGTGAACAATCCAACACTCGGTGAATTCTGCTTCACAATGATAGGAAGAGCCAACATCAAAGGATCAAAAAGCAACATCGCTATGAACGCTTGGTTGCCACAAGCCAGATATCGCTGTGGTAACTTTTCTGACACCTCTAGCTTCAAATTTTGAAGGTCTAAAGGATCAATAGTCCACGCTTTCACGATTTGTATTCGTATTGGAAATCAGAATCGAACGAGCTTTTACCCTTCTGTTCCACACGAGATTTATGTTCTTACTGAGCTGATCTTAGGACACCTGCGTTATCTGTTAATGGAAGTGTTGTCCCAGCTAAACTCTCTACTTGACAATGTCTTCCACTCGGATCAGCCCGCTGAACAGCCTTCGCTCCAAAAAGAAGGGCAATGCCTCGCCTCTGATTTACGGAATAAGTAAGTAACGTTAAAAGTAGTCGTATTTCACTTTCGCCAGGGGACCGGCTCGCACTTATCCTACACCTCTCAAGTCGTTTCAAAAATTTAGACTAGAGTCAACCTCAACAAGGTCTTCTTTCCCCACTAATTCCACAAAGCCTATTCCCTTGGCTGTGGTTTTGCTGGATAGTAGACAGGGACAGTGGGAATCTCATTATAGTTACTCTTACGAGGCATTTGGCTACCTTAAGAGAGTCATAGTTACTCCCACCATTTACCCGCGCTTGGTTGAATTTCTTCACTTTGACATTCAAAGAACTAGGCAAAAATCACATTGCGTTAGCATTCGGAGGGACCATCGCAATGCTTTGTTTTAATTAAACAGTCGAATTCCCATTATCAGCACTAGCTTTGAGTCGACTGTTCGACGCCCAGGGAAGACCCCAAAGTGGCCGTTCCTAGACCCTCACCCGGCTGTCACACGAAGACCAACTCTCTTTGCAGGAGCAACTCGAGCAGTCTACCAACAATCAATGGGCTCAGGGTTGGTACCCTCGAGCCCAGTTCTCAGAGCCAATCCTTTTCTCAAGGTAACGGATCTATTTTGCCGACTTCCCTTGCCTACATTGTTCCATTGACCAGAGGCTGTTCACCTTGGAGACCTAATGCAGTTATGAGCATGACCAGGCATGGTAGGCACTCGTTCCTCTGGATTTTCAAGGGTCGTTGGGGATCACCGGAGACCGTGAGACGTACAATGCTTTTCTAGCTGTTGGACCCTACCTCCGACTAAGTTGTTTCCAGGGTAGGCAGGCTGTTAAACAGAAAATAAAACTCTTCCTGAGGCCCTTGCCGATGTCTTTGGACTCCTTAATGTTGTCGTAAGCTACCACATCCCAGTGCGAAAATTTTAAGTTGATTCCCTTTCAAAGCTCACATTCGGAAGTGCTGTCGGATGGGATTTCCTGGTCTTTTAGGATCGACTAACCCATGTGAGGGCGAGCGATGTGTCCACGATCGCAAGGGCGATGTCTCCTTGGGTGTTTCAAGGGCTTGGGCTTGGGACACCCCAGCAATCCGAGTTGGTCCATGCCTCGAGCCCATCAATGAACTGACTCTTCCCGTTCTGTATCATAATAAGGCGCATAGCCGGCCCCCATCTGTTTCCCTCCTGACAATTTTGAGCACTCTTTGACTCTCTTTTTAAAGCCCTTTTCATCTTTCCCTCGCAATACTTGTTCGCTATTAGTCTCTCGCCCGTATTTGGTCTTGGACGGAGTTTACCGCTCGATTGGGGCTACATTCCCAAACAACCATACTCATAGACAGCACCTCGTGGTACGACAGGGTCTGGGCAAAATGGGGCTCTCACTCTCTCTAGCGCCCCCTTCGGGGGGACTTGGGCCCAATCCTTTGCTAAGGACGCTTCTCTAGACTACAATTCAAATGTCGGGGGTGTCTGATTCTCAAGCTGGCCTATTCCGGGTTCGCTCATCATTACTAAGGGAATCCTCATAAGTTTCTTTTCCTTCGCTTATTGATATGCTTAAAATCAGCGGGTGATCCCACCTAGCCTGGGGTCACGATGCGAGAAATGGTCAAGTTCATCAAAGTTTTAAGCGACGACACGGCCGCATGACACTGTGCGAGGGTCTCTCAACAATTATTTTCGAGGTGAACATTGTCAGGGACATGGTTTTTGGCCAAACCGAGATGTCGACCACACAGGAGGCCATCTTCCGCCACCAAGCGCAACCCCATCTATTTAGGGGTCGGGTGGGCAATGTTGTGTGACACCTAGGCAGACATGCCCCTGGCCAGAAGGCTTCAAGCACAACGTGCATTCAAAGACTTAATTATTCACGAGATTCTACAATTCACACAAAGCATCACATTTCGTTACGTACTTCATTGATGCGGGAGTTGAGACAACCATTTTCCGAGAGTCATTTTGATTCTCATTATAGAGGTACAATGCCTCGCCTACACTCCGTTCGTGGGGTGACAAGGCATTGCCTTTCAACTTTTGATTTCCATGTCACGACCTACACTGAGGTTTTGTTGTTCGTGCGGCGAGGGTGTCCTACGAGCTATCTGTGTCACGACAGACACTACAATGTGCGGGTGCCCATGGACCGACGCACGCCCTGCGCTATGTGATGTTAACTTGTTTGTGGGTTGTTCTACTGGGTAGAGGTTTCGACAATGATCCTTCCGTAGGTTCACCTATAGAAACCTCGTTACTAGTTCTCCTTCCGTAGGTTCAGTGGACTTCTTGCGACGTCGTCAGCGGCAAAAGCAGCAAACCGCCCACGTTGTCGTGATCCGAACACTTAATTAGACTATTCAATCGGTAAGAGCGATAGGCAGTGTGTACAAAAGGTAGGTGCATAGTCAACACGAGCTAATGACTCGCACTTACTAGGAATTCCTCGTTAAAGACCAACAATTGTAATCATCCATCCCCATCACGAAGAAATTTCAAAGATTACCCAGGCCTATCGGCCAAGGCTATAGACTCGTTGAATATATCTGTGTATCATGCTTGTGGTCCAAGCATCACAGACTTGCTATTACCTCAAACTTCTTTGGCCTAGAAGGCCATAGTCCCTCTATGAAGCTAGCCACGGAGGATCACCTCAGCCTAGCTAGTTAGTAGGCTGAGGTCTCATTCGTTAACTAAATTAGCTAGACAAATCACTCCACCAACTAAGAACGGCCATTCACCACCACCCATAGAATAAAAAAAAAAGCACTTAATCTTTCAATCCTTATTATGTCTGGACCAGATAAGTTTCCCCTTGTTGAGTCAAATTAAGCCGGAGACTCCACTCATAGTAGTTCCCTTCCGTCAATTCCTTTAAGTTTTAGCCTTGCTACCATACTCCCCCCGAAACCCAAAGACTTTGATTTATGAAAAGGTGTCGGCAGAGTCCTAAAAGCAACTTCTACCGATCCTTGGTCAGCATTACTTATGGTTGAGACTAAGACGGTATTGATCCCCTTTTGAGCCCCCAAACTTTGTTCTTGATTAATAAAAACATCCTTGGCAAATGCTTTTGCAGTTGGTTGTCTTTCATAAATCCATGAATTTCACCTCTCACTTTGAAATACGAATGCCCACAACTGTCCTTGTTAATCATTACTCCAATCCCAAAGGCCAACACAATAGGATCAAAATCCTATGATGTTATCCTATACTAATGTATCCAAAGCATAGGCTTGCTTTGGAGGCATGACTCGGCCAATTAAGGCCAAGAGTGCACCGTTGGTAGAAGGGATGAGGCAAAAGGTGAACACCAAAGGCAGACTGATCAACTCATCCCAAGGTCCAACTACGAGCTTTTTAATTGCAACAACTTAAATAGATGCTATTCGAACTGGAATTACCATGGTGCCTGGCACCAGGCCTGACCTCCAACCGATCTTCGTTAAAGGATTTAGATTGTATTCATTCCAATTACCAGACTCGCAAGAGCTTAGTATTGTTATTTATTGTCACCACCTCCTCGTCTCAGGATGGGGTAATTTGTGCACTTGCTGCCTTCCTTGGATGTTGTACTCATTTTTTAGGCCCCCTCTCTAAAATCGAACACTAATTCTCCGTTACCCGTTACCACCACGGTAGGTGCTAGTCCCTTGAACACTTAGCATGCTAGAGTTGGTGGCACCTTCTGCCAATTCCCAGCATTGGACTTTGTGGTGGCTGGGCACTTCTTGAGGCAAGGTGAAAGCTGAGAGGGTTCAACGTAGGCACAGGCGTACGTGTGGGTCCCAAGGTGGACCAAGGCATGGACTGGACTACAGATTCGCGGGCTCCATCCAATGGGTCATGGGAATGGGCCAAGAGGCCCAAAAACACGAGAATGAGTCTTGGCCAAGTCTGCATGGCATTGCATGGCACTATATGGCACCGAGTCTCTTATGACGTGTGGAACGTGGGGACGTGCGAGTATGGCTCTATCTTGTTGGCAGAGCATCGCGATAATTCTCATTAGATCATGCATGGGTAAGGATCGTGGGTAGATAAGGTTTTATTGAGATCAAGTGATGGATGATCGTGGGAGATAAGGCTATTCAAGATTGAGTCGTGGATAAGATCGTGGGAAGATTATCAGCCATTATAGAGATCGTGGGAAGATAATATTTATCTCCAAGCCCTATATAGTTGGGGATGTCAAACCTGTGGGTTGTCAATTATACTCAGTGAGAGAGAAAGAGTGAAACACTATTGAGAGTTCAGTGATTTGTTCCTTTGTATTACTTTGAGTTAAAGTAATAAAGGTTGCAAAAGGTTATTGCATGGTCTTGTGTTTCTTTTGAGTGTGCGAGTTGTGTGCTTGTTATAAAGTTCAATTGTACAATCATTATGTGTGCGATTGGCTGAGACTAAGTGCGACCTAGTGCCATCACAAGGCAAAACTTCGAGTGAGAAATTTAGCATTGTGATAGTTATCAGAGGATAAAGGTTTGACTAATGGCAGGTGGTTTGGGTCTTGATGCAGTTCGTGTCTGCATAGCCAAGCTTTTTGAGATACTTGGCGATCTTTCAGATGATCCAAATTTCACCATGTTCTAAACTTTGGCGCTCCATGAGAAGTATATAATCGATCTGCAGCAACAACATGAGGTGGTGGCCTCTTCAAACACAGCTTTTTGGCTTGATGAGATGGTAGTAGAAATAGCCATCCTCAAGAAGGTTGTAGCCTCTCAAGCAAGCAGAGATGTTATGGTTGGCTCGACCAATATGAAGGTGTTGGAGCTTAAAGCCTTCAAGGAAGCAAGGGATGCCACGGAGATTAAGAATTTCCTATGAGACATGGAACAACATTTCAAGGTTGTCCGAGTGCTAGATGACAAGAAGGTCAATCTGACCAGCGTGTATCTAGCCAAGGACACCAAGCTGTGGTGGCAGACTCAGTTGGATGACAACGGTGCAGGCAAGTCTAAGATCGAGATGTGGGAGAGCCTAAAAAAGGAGTTGAAGGACCAGTTTTTGCCTTGTAATACGTTATGGGTTGCGAGGGAGTCCCTAAAGAAGTTGAAGCAAAATGGCACAGTACATGACTATGTGAAGGAATTCAGTTCCTTGATGCTTGACATCCAAAATATGTCGAATGAGGACAAGCATTCCAACTTCCTTGCCAGTCTACAACCTTAGGCTTAACTCGAGCTTATAAGGCAAGGTGTGAAGGGCCTACATTCTGTAATGGTTGTGGCTAATGGTTTTGTTGATTTTTGGCTCAACAAGTCCTCTGATTTAGATGCTGGGAAGTAGCCCAAGGATAAGACCAAAAAGAAGAAGGAGGGCAAGAGGGGTAAGTACAATGGTGGCGGCAAGGATAAAGGCACAGTCGTCTACCAAAAACAAGATAAAGGCAAGTCTAACTTTGGTTGTTTCATCTATATTGGACCACGCAAGGCGAAAGAGTGTCCAAAGAGGGAGAAGTTAAGTGCCATAGTTGCTGAGGAGAGTGGCAGAAGTAGCATCTCAAATGATGTTGGCACCTGTCAGGTCAATCCTCTTTAGTTGGTGAGTGCTGTGCAACCTGGACATGCCCCATAATTCAGCCTGATGTATGTGAAGATTGGGCTCAGTAATAAGGAGTTGATGGCGATGGATGACAAGGGTGCTACCCACAACTTTGTTGCTAAGAGGATGGAGGAGTCATTGGGTCTAAAAGTCACCAAAACTAAAAGTCGAATGAAGGCAGTCAACTTAGCTGCTCGAGAAGTGCTTGGCATGGCATTAGGTGTGGAGGTAACTATTGGTACTTGATTTGGTAAACTTAACTTCACTGTGGTGCCTTTAGATGATTTTGATATAATACTAGAGTTGATTTCTTTGTGAGTGCCAAAGTTGCTCTGTTGGCTCACTCGGGTGGTCTCATGAGCATGCATAAGGATCATCCATGTTATGTTTTTGAAATATTCACTCCCTCCTCCAGTATTGGTGGGAAGTCGGATAGTATGCTATTAGCTATGAACATGGAGTGTGGTCTGAAGAAGGGAGCAGTCACCTACCTTGTATATTTGATGGAGATCAAAGAAGGCATTATTGTGGAGGTGCCTAATAGTGTTGCAGATCTGTTGGGTGAGTTTAGTGATGTGATGCCTCTCGAACTCCCCAAGTGTCTTCTCCTGAGGTGTGCCACTGACCACAAAATCAATTCGGTGCCTAATAGTGTTGCATATCTGTTGGGTGAGTTCAGTGATGTGATGCCTCTCGAACTCCCAAGTGTCTTCTCCTGAGGTGTGCCATTGATCACAAGATCAATTCGGTGCCTAATTCCAAACCACTAGCACAAGCTCCATACCGCATGAATCTACTAGAGTTACTAGAACTAAGGAAGTAGTTGACGGAGTTGCTAGATGTACGCCTAATTCAGCCCTCCAAAGAGCCATATGGTGCCCTAGTATTGTTTTAGAAGAAATACGATGTCTCCCTACAGATGTGTGTAGATTATAGGACAGTAAACAAAGTAACAGTGAAGAATAAGTATTCTATTCCATTGATTGCGGACTTGTTTGATAGACTGGCTAGAGCCTCATATTTCACCAAGCTGGATATGTGGTCTGGATATTAGTAGGTCAGAATTACTGAAGGAGATGAAGGGAAAATGACATGCATCACTTGTTATAGCTCTTACAAATTCCTAGTGATGTCGTTCGGTTGGCTAATACCCTTGCTAGTTTCTGTAATTTGATGAATCATGTATTTCATAACTTTATCAATCATTTTGTGGTCATTTGTCTTGATGATATTATTGTCTATAGTGAGTCCCTAGAGGATCACTTGTCCCACCTGAGGTTGGTGTTGTCTAGGTTGAGAGAGCATCAATTCTATGGAAAGAAAAAAAAAGTGTGAGTTTGCTCAGTGACAGATTATGTTCTTGGGGTATAGGGCAAGTCAAGGGCACGTAAAAATGGATCAGAGAAAAGTCTAGGCAATAGTGGAGTGGTAACCCCCTACAAAAGTGTTGGAGTTGAGGTCTTTTGTTGGTTTGTCTAACTATTATAGGAAGTTCGTGCAGGGTTACTCAAAAAAGGTGGCCCCATCAATAGACTTGCTAAAAAGGGTAGACCATAGAGGTGGACCACAGAATGTTAGGAAGCCTTTGACAAGTTGAAGGTAGCAGTGTCCACGGAGTTAGTCCTGAGGCTGCCAGACTTCAAGTTGCCTTTTTTTATACTGATTGACGTCCTAGAAAAAGCCACTGGAGGGATGTTGGTGCAAGAAACCACCCTATTGCTTATGAGAGCTAGAAACTCAATAAAGCAGAGCAGTAATACTTGGCTCATAAGAAGGAAATGCTTGTAGTGGTGCATTGTCTTTGTACTTTGAGGATGTACTTGTTGGGTACCAGGTTTGTGGTTCAGACCAACAATGTGGCAAACACATTCTCACAATCAGAAAAAGCTTTCTGCACAATAAACTTAATGGTAGGAGTTCTTGTTTGAGTATGATTTCACGTGGGTAAGGATGGGCGACGGGTAGTGTGTACAAAGGGCAGGGTTGTAGTCAACACGAGCTTATATCTCACACTCACTAGGAATTCCTCAATGAAGAGCAACAATTGTAATGATCTATCCCCATCATAACGAAATGTCAAAGATTACCTAGGCCTGTCGGCCAAGGCTATGGACCAATTGAATACATCAGTGTAGCACTCAGGCGGCTTAGAAAATCTAAGGGCATCATAGACCTGTTATTGCCTCAAACTTCCTTGGCCTAGAAAGCCATAGTCCCTCTAAGAAGCTGGCCACAGAGGATCACCTCTGCATAGATAGTTAGCAGGCTGAGGTCTTGTTCGTGAACGGAATTAACCAGACAAATCGCTCCACCAACTAAGAACGGCCATGCCCCACCACCCATAGAATCAAGAAAGAGCTCTCAATCTATCAATCCTTACTATGTCTGTACCTGGTAAGTTTCCCCGTGTCAAGTCAAATTAAGCCGCAGGCTCCACTCCTGGTGGTGCCCTTCCATCAATTCCTCTAAGTTACAACCTTGTGACCATACTCCCCTCGAAACCCAAAGACTTTGATTTCTCATAAGGCACCGGTGGAGTCCTAAAAGCAACTTCTACCAATCCCTAGTTGGCATCGTTTATGGTTGAGACTATAATGGTATTTGATCATCTTCGACCCCCCAACTTTCATTCTTGATTAATGAAAACATCCTTGGCAAATGCTTTCGCAGTTGTTCGTCTTTCATAAATCTAAGAATTTCACCTCTGACTATGAAATACGAATGCCCTCGACTATCCCTGTGAATCATTACTTTGATCCAGAAGGCCAAAACAATAGGATCAAAATCCTATGATGTTATCCTATACTAATGTATCCAGAGCATAAGCTTGCTTTGAGCACTCTAATTTCTTCAAAGTAACAGCACCAGAGGCACAACTAAGCCAATTAAGGACATAAGCGCATCGCCGACAGAAGGGACGAGGTGAAAGGTGCACACCAAAAGACAGACTGATCGACCCATCCCAAGGTCCAACTACGAGCTTTCTAACTGCAACAACTTAAATATATGCTATTGGAGTTGGAATTACCGCGGCTGCTGGCACTAGACTTGCCCTCCAATGGATCCTCGTTAATGGATTTAGATTGTACTCCTTCCAATTACTCGACTCGTAAGAGCTCAGTATTGTTATTTATTGTCACTACCTCCCCGTGTCAGGATTGGATAATTTGCATGCCTACTGCCTTCCTTGGACATTGAACCCTAATTCCCGTTACTTGTCGCCACCATGGTAGGTGTCACAAGGCTAATTTTCTCACTCAAAATTTTGCCTTATGATGGCACTAAGTTACACTTAGTCTCAGCCAACTGCACACACAAGGATTTCACAATGGAACTTTGTAAGTAGGCACACAACTCGCACTCTCAAAAGAGACATAAGAGCATATACGGGAACCTTTCCCAACCTTTATTACTTTAACTTAAAGTAATACAAAGGAACAGCCACTGAACTCTCGACAGTGTTTGACTCTTTCTCGCTCAATGATTTCTCTCTTACTGAGTGCAAATGATAAACCCATAGGGTCTATATATAGTTGACACCACTAGCTATCAAGGGCTTGGAGATAAACATTATCCCCCCACGATCTCTATCATGGTTGATCATCCTCATCTTCCCATGATCTTATCCATGACTTGATCTTGATAAGCCTTATCTTCCACAATCATCCATCACTTGATCTCGATAAGCCTTATCTACCCACGATCTGTCGCGATGCGCGATCAGATAAGCATTATCCCAGTGTTCGACCTACTGTATTAAGCCACACTCACATGTCCCCATGTTCTACACGTCGTAGGAGAGTCGGTGCCATGCAATGCCATGCAGACTTGGCCAAGACCCAGTCTCATGTTTTCAGCTTCTTAGGCCAAGCCCATAGCGCATCTGATGGAGGCCACGAACATGTAGCCTAGCATATTTTTTCCAACCCCAACCTTGGTCCACACTAGGACCCACATGTAGACTCTTGCCTACGCTAACCCTCTCAGCTTTCATCTTGCCTCAAGGAGTGCCCAGCCACTCCAAAATCCAATGCTAAGAATTGGTGCAAGGTGCCACTAACTCTAGCATGCTAAGTGTTCAAGGGACTAACAAACCACGTCAACTTGTTGAAGCCAACATCCTCATTGGTAGGGTTGAAAGGTAGTTTTCCACCTGCCATAGAGTCACATCTTTTTCCTAGCTTACCTCGCTGTTTGGGGCATTCTTCCTCTTCACCAAGTACTCAAACCGCCTGTTCTTCTTACTTTGCCATGCGTTCGGTGGTCCAGGATTCTCTCCACTTCACGTTGGAACTCAGTTCTGGTTGTAGGCGGTGCATGCCGAGCTTGTTTCCTTGAAGGTTCATTGCTCGCTTCCTCGTAGAAGGGCTTCAAGAAGCTCATATGGAAGATTGGATATACCTTCAATCTTTTTGGAAATTGCAACTTGTATTCAACATTGCCAACTTTCTTCTCCACTGTGAAGGGACTGTCATACTTTGGAACTAGCCCACGATGCTCTAACTTACTGTTGATCTCCTTTCAAATTTGGGGAGTAAGTTTATATTCGAGCGAGTAAGGAGTATACTTTTTTTGTTCAACTTTTCGCCTTTTATCCTCTTGCAGGCAAGAAGTCTACTTTTTTTGTTGATGTCGTCTCACCTTTTATACTCGGTCTGGCAAAGAGAACACTTTTGTTGTTGTACTTGTCGTCTTTTATACTCTTGCAGGCAAGGAGCCTGCTTTTGTTGTTGTTGCTGTCTTGCCTTTTATGCTCGTGCGGGCTGGGTGTCTACTTTGATGTTGTTACAGTCTCACTTTTTATTCTCATGCAGGCAAAGAGCATACTTTTGCTGTTGTACTTTTCACCTTTTATACTCTTACGGGCAAGGAGTCTGATTTTGTTGTTGTTACCGTCTCGCCTTTTATACTTGTTCATGCAGGGAGTATGGTTTTGTTGCTACTATCGTCTTGCCATTTATACTTGTGTAGGTAAGGACTGTACTTTTTGTTGTTGTACAGCTTGCTTTTTATACCCTTGTGGGCAAGGAGTCTACTTTTGCTATTCTTACAGTCTCGCCTTTTATACTCGTGTGGGCAAGGGGTCTGGTTTTGTTGTTGTTACCATCTCGCCTTTTATACTTATGCAGGCAAGGTGTATCCTTTGCTATTGCCATGTCGCCCTATCTACTCAAGCTGGCAGCGAGTATGCTTTTCTTGTTATTGCTATCTTGCCTTTTATACTCATACGAGCGAGGAGTCTGGTTTTGTTGTTGTTGCCATGTTTCCATTTATTCTCCTGCAAGCAAGCAGCAAGCTTTGTTGCTGTCGTCTCGCCTTTCATACTATTGTCGGTAAGGAGTCTACATTTGTTGTTATTGCTGTCTAGGCTTTTACCTCGTGCGGGCTAGGAGTCTATTTTATTGTAGTCACTGTCTCTCCTTTTATACTTCTGCAAGCAAGTAGTATACCTTTGTTGTTGTACTTTTTGCCTTTTATACTCTTGCGGGCAAGGAGTCTACTTTTACTGGTATTGCTGTCTCGACTTTCATGTTCGTGCGAGTAAGGAGTCTGATTTTATTGTTGTACTTGTTGCCTTCTTTACTCTTGCGGGCAAAGAGTCTGTTTTTACTGTTGTTGCCATCTCGCCTTTCATTCTTGTGCGGGTTAAGAGTCTGCTTTGCTTTTGTTATCGTCTCACCTTTTCTACTCATGCAGGAATTAAGTATGCTTTTGTTGTTGGACTTATTACCTTTTATGCTCTTGTGGGCAAGGAGTCTGCTTTTGTTGTTGCTGCTATCTCGCCTTTTATACTCGTGCGGGCATGGATACTAGTTTTGTTGTTGTTACCGACTCGCTTTTTACACTCGTGCTGGTAAGGAGTATGCTTTTGTTGTTGGTACCGTCTCGCCTTTTATTCTTGTACCGTCTCGTCTTTTATACTCGCGCGGGCAAGGAGTCTGGTTTTGTTGTTGTTGCTGTCTCGCCTTTTATACTTGTGCGGGTAAGGTGCATGCTTTGTTGCTGTTGTCTCGCCTTTTATTCTCTTGCGGGTAAGGAGTATACTTCACTGTTGTCGTCTCCCCTTTCGTACTCATGTGTGCAAGGAGTATGATTTTGTTGTTGTTGCCATCTCGCCTTTTGTACTCGCATGGGCAAGGAATCTGCTTCTGTTGTAGTTGTCCTCTCGCCTTTTATACTCAGTTAGGTGAGGAGTATACTTTTGTTGTTGTACTTATCATCTTTTATGCTTTTGCAGGCAAGGAGTTTGCTTTTGTTGCTGTTGCCATCTTGCCTTTTATACTCTTGCAGGCTTGGTGTTTGCTTTGCTATTGTTGCCGTCTCACCTTTTAAACTCGTACGGGCAAAGAGCATACTTTTATTGTTGTACTTTTTGCCTTTCATACTCTTACGGGCAAAAAGTCTACTTTTGTTGTTATTGCTAGCTCGCCTTTTATGCCCTTGCAGGCAGGAAGTTTAGATTTGTTGTTCTTATCATCTTGCCTTTTATACTTGTGCAGGCAAAGAGTGTACTTTTGTTGTTATACTTCTTACAGGCAGGGAGTCTGCTTTCGTTGTTGTTGCTATCTCGCTTTTTATGCTCATGCGGATAAGGAGTATGCTTTACTGTTGCCATGTCGCCTTTTATACTCATGTTGGCAGCAAGTATGCTTTTATTATTGTTGCAGCCTCGCCATTTATACTCCTGCGGTTAAGGAGTATGCTTTACTGTTGTCATGTCGCCTTTTATATTCATGTTGGCAGCAAGTATGCTTTTATTGTTGTTGTAGTCTCGCCTTTTATAATCGTACGGGTAGGGAGCTTGGTTTTGTTGCTGTTAATGTGCTGCTTTTTATTCTTGTGTGGGCAAGCAGCATGCTTTGTTGTTGTCATCATGCAGTTTATACTAGTGTGGGCAAAGAGTATGCTTTGTTGTTGCTATCTCATGTTTTATATTCATGTGGGCAAAGAGTTTGCTTTTGTTGTTGGTGCCGTTTAGCCCTTTCACTTGTGCAGGCTAAGAGTCTGTTTTGCTATGGTTACTGTCTCTCCTTTTCTAATCATGCAGGCAAGGAGTAGACTTTAGTTGTTTTATTTTTTGCCTTTTATGCTCTTGCAGGCAAGGAGTCTACTTTTACTGGTACTTCCGTCTCCACTTTTATGCTCGTGCAGACAAAGAGTCTGGTTTTGTTGTTGCACTTGTCGCCCTTTTTTCTCTTGCGAGCAAAGAGTCTGATTTTACTGTTGTTGCTGTCTCGCCTTTTACACTCGTGTAGTTTATGCTATTGTTCCCGTTTCACCTTTTATACTTATATGGGCATTAAGTATGCTTTTGTTGTTGGACTTTTACCTTCTATACTATTGCGGCCAACGAGTCTGCTTTAGTTGTTGTTGCTGTATCGCTTTTTATACTCGTGCTGGCAAGGATACTAGTTTTGTTGTTGTTACCGACTCGCCTTTTATACTCATGCGGGCAAAGACTAAGCTTTGCTAATGCCGTCTCACCTTTTATACTCTTGCAAGTAAGGAGCATGTTTGGTTGTTGCTGCCTCGCCTTTTATGCTCTTACAGGCAAGGAGTATGCTTTGTTGTTGTCGTCTTGTCTTTTATACTTGTGCATGCAAGGAGTATGCATTTCTTGTTGTTCTCGTCTCACCTTTTACACTCCCACTACAAAGAAGTCTACTTTTGTTGCAGTTGTCATCTCGCCTTTTATAGTCGTACGGGTAAGGTGCATGCTTTATTGTTGTTGTCTCATTTTTTATACTTGTGCGAGCAAGGAGTATGCAGTTGTTGTTGCCGTCTCACCTTTTATACTTATGTGGGCAAGGGGACTGGTTTTGTTGTTGTTGCTGACTCGCCTTCTATATGTGTGCTGGCTAAGAGCATGCTTTGTTGTTGCTGTCTTGCATTTTACACTCGTGCAACCAAGGAGTTTGCTTTGTTATTGCCGTTTTGCCGTTTATACTCAAGTGAGTAAGGAGTATGCTTTGTTGTTGTCGTCTCGCCTTTTATACTCTTGCGAGCCAGGAGTCTACCTTTGTTGTTGTTGTCATTTGGCTTTTATGCTCGTGAGGGATAGGCGTCTACATAGCTATTGTTACCATCTCCCATTCTATACTCATACAGGCAAGGAGTATACATTTATTTTTGTGCTTTTCACTTTTTATATTCTTACAGGCAAGGAGTCTACTTTTGTTGTTGTTACAGTATAGCATTTTATACTCCTGTGGGCTAGTAGCCTGCTTTGTTGTTGTCACCATCTTGCTTTTATACTCGTCTGGGAAAGGATTATACTTTTATTTTTGCACTTTTTGCCTTTTATATCCTTGCAAGCAAAGAGTATACTTTTACTATTGTTGTTGTCTCATCTTTTATACTCGTACGGGCAAGGAGTCTGGTTTTATTATTGTTGTCATCTTGCCTTTTATACTCTTGCAGGCAAGCAGCATGCTTTATTGTTACTGTCTCGTCCCTTATACTCATGCGGGCAAGGAATGTGCTTTGTTGCCATCACCTCACCTTTTATACTCTTGTTGATAAGGAGTCTGCTTTTGCTATTATTGTCGTCTTGTCTTTTACACTCGTGAGGGCTAGCCATCTGCTTTGTTATTGTTACCGTCTCGCCATTTATACTTGTACAGGTAAGGAGTATGCTTTTATTTTTGTGGCTTTCACCTTTTACATTATTGTGGTCAAGGAGTCTACTTTGCTACTGTTGTTGTCTCTCATTTCACACCTATACAGGCAAGGAGTCTAGTCTTGTTATTGTTACCGTCTTGCCTTTTATTCTCGTATGGGCAAGCACCACACTTTGTAGTTTCCATGCCGCCTTTTGTACTTGTGCGAGCAGGGAGTATGCTTTGCAGTTGTCGTCTCGCCTTTTATACTCTAACGGGAAAGTAGTCTGCTATTGTTGTTGTTGCAGTCTCGCCTTTTATACTCATATGGGTTAGGTGTCTGCTTTGTAGTTGTTGCCGTCTCGCCTTTTACACTCGCTCGGGCAAGGAGTATACTTTTTGTTGTCTTATCTTTCGCATTTTATCATCTTGTTGGCAACGAGTCTGCTTTTATTGTTGTTGTCGTCTCGCCTTTTGTACTCGTGCAGGCAGGGAGTTTGGTTTTGTTGTTGTTATCGTTATGCCTTTTATACTCATGTGGGCAAGGAGTATACTTTTGTCATTGTTCTTTTTACTTTTTATACTCTTGCAGGCGAGGAGTCAAAATTTGTAGATGTTGCTATGTTACCTTTTATACTCATGCAAGTAAGGAGTCTGGTTTTGTTGTTGTTGTCGTCTCGCCTTTTATACTTGTGCGGGCATGCGGTATAATTTTTTTGGCGCACTTTTAGCCTTTTAGACTCTTGCAGACAAGGAGTCTACTTTTGGTGTTGCTGTTGTCTTGCCTTCTACAATTGTGCAGGCAAATAGCCTAATTTTATTCTTGTTTCTATCTCACCTTTTATACTCATGCAGGCAAAGTGTATGCTTTGTTGTTGACGTCACACCTTTTATACTCGCACGGGCAAGGGGTATGCTTTTGTTGTTGTTGTTGTCGTTTCACGTTTTACACCAGTACGGTAAGGAGTCTGGTGTTGTTGTTGTTGCTGTGTTGCCTTTTATACTCGTGCAGGCAGCCAACATGCTTTGTTGTTGCCGTCTCGCCTTTTCTACTCGTGTAGGCAAGGAATATGCTTCGTTGTTGCCGTATCGCCTTTTATACTCTTCTGGAAAAGGAGTCTACTTTGTTGTTGTAGCTGTCTAACCTTTTACACTTGGTCAGGCAAGGAGTATTTCGTTATTGTACTTGTCGCCTTTTATGCTCATGCAGGAAAGGAGTCTTTTTTTGTTATTGTTGCTGTCTAGCCTTTTAACTTGTGCAGGCTCGAAGTTTGCTTTGCTGTTGTTACCCCCTCGCCTTTTATACTGTGCGGGCATGGAGTATACTTTTATTGCGGCACTTTTTATGTTTTATACTCTTGCGGCCAAGGAGTCTGCTTTTGTTGTTGTTCTCGTCTCGCCTTTTATTCTCGTGTCGGCAAGGAGTCTAGTTTTGTTGTTGTTGTTGTCTCACCTTTTAAACTCGTGTGGGCAGGGAGTATGGTTTTGTTGTTGCTGTTGGTTCGTATTTTATGCCCCTGGGGGCAAGGAGCATGCTCTATTTTTACTATCCCGCTATTTATGCTCGTGCGAGAAAGGAGTACGCATTATTTTTGTCACTTCGCCTTTTATACTCGCGCAAGCAGGGAGTATGCTTTTGTTGTTATTGTCATCTCGCCTTTCACACTTGTATGGGCAAAGAGTCTGGTTTTGTTGTTATTGCCTTGCCGCCTTTTACACTCGTGCGGGCAAGCAGTATGCTTTGTTTTTGTCGCCTTACCTTTTATACTCTTGCAAGCAAGGAATCTGTCTTTCTTGTTGTTGTCGTTTAGCATTTTAACTCGTGCATGCTAGGAGCCTGGTTTGCTGTTGTCACTGTCTGGCCTTTTATTCTCATGCAAGCAATGAGTATACTTTTGTTATTATACTTTCTGCTATTTGTACTCTTGCGGGTAAAGAGTCTACTTTTGTTGTTCTTGCCGAATCACCTTTTATCCTCGCGCGGGCAAGGTGTCTGGTTTTCTTTCATACTCATGCGGGCAAGGATTATGCTTTGCTGCTGCTGTCTCTCTTTTATACTCGTGCTGGCAGGGAGTGTGCATTTATTGCTGCTATCGTCTCTCCTTTGATACTCATACAATCGAGGAGTCTAGTTTTATTATTGTTGTCGTGTCACCTTTTATTCTTGTGCGGGCAAGCAGCATGCTTTGTTCATGTCATCTCGTCTATTATACTCGTGTGGGCAAGGAGTTTGCCTTTGTTGTTGATGGTGTCTAGCATTTTAACTCGTGCAGGCCAGGAGTGTGCTTTGCTGTTGTTATCGTCCCGCCTTTTATATTCGTGTTGGCAAGGAGTATGATTTTGTTGTTGTACTTTTTGCCTTTTATACTCTTGAGGGCAAAGAGTCTACTTTTGTTGTTGTTGCCGTCTCAGCTTTAATGCTCGTGCGGGCAAGTGGGCTAGTTTTTCTGTTGTTCTTGTCACTTCTTTTACTCTTGCGGGAAAAGAGTCTACTTTTACTGTTGTTGTCATTTCACTTTTTATCCTCGTGTGGATATGGAGTTTGGTTTTGTTGTTGTCGTCTTGCCTCTCATACTCATGCGGGGAAGTATTATGATTTGCTGTTGCTGTCGCTCTTTTATACTCGTGCTAGTGGGGAGTGTACTTTTATTCTTGCTATCATCTAGCCTTTTATACTCTTACGGTCGAGGAGTTTGGTTTTGTTCTTGTTGTCGTGTCACCTTTTATTCTTGTTCGGGCAAGCAGCATGCTTTGTTGATGCCATCTCGCCTTTTATACTTGTGTGGGCAAGGAGTCTGCCTTTGTTGTTGCTGGCGTCTACCCTTTTAACTCGTGTAGGCTAGGAGTCTCCTTTGCTGTTGTTATCGTCTCATTTTTTAAATTCGTGTTGGCAAGGAGTATGCTTTTGTTGTTGTACTTTTCAGCTTTTATACTCTTGAGGGCAAAGAGTCTACTTTTACTTTGTTACCGTCTCGCCTTTAATGCTAGTGTAGGCAAGTGTGCTGGTTTTGCTGTTGTTCTTGTCGCTTTTTTTGCTCTTGCGGAAAATGAGTCTACTTTTGCTGTTGTTGTCGTCTCGCCTTTTATCCTCGTGCAGATAGCGAGTTTGGTTCTGTTGTTGTTGTTGTCTTGCCTCTCGTACTGGTGCGGGGAAGTATTGTGATTTGCTGTTGCAATCTCTCTTTTATACTCGTGCTAGTAGGGAGTGTACTTTTATTGTTGCTATCGTCTTACCTTTTATACTCGTACGGTCGAGGAGTCTGGTTTTGTTCTTATTGTTGTGTCACCTTTTATTCTCATTCGGGCAAGTAGCATGCTTTGCTGATGCCATCTCGCCTTTTATACTTGTGTGGGAAAAGAGTTTGCCTTTGTTGTTGTTGGCGTCTAGCCTCTTATGCCGTGCAAGCTAGGAGTCTGCTTTGCTATTGTTATTGTCTTGCCTTTTATATTCGTGCGGGCAAGGAGTATGCTTTTGTTGTTGTACTTTTTAACTTTTATACTCTTGAGGGCAAAGAGTCTACTTTTGTTGTCGTTCTCATCTCACTTTTAATGCTTATGCTGGCCAGTGGGCTGGTTTTGTTTTTGTACTTGTTGCCTTTTTTGCATTTGCTGGCAAAGTGTTTGCTTTTGCTGTTGTTGATGTCTCGCCTTTTATCCTCGTGTGGATAGGGATTTTGGTTTTGTTGTTGTTGTCATCTTGCCTCTTCTACTCGTGTGGGGAAGGAGTATATTTTTATTGCCATACTTTTCGCCTTTTGTACTCTTACGGACAAGGAATCTACACTTGTAGATGTTGTTGTCTTGCCTTTATACTCATGCAGGCAAGAGACAGGTTTTGTTGTTGTTGCCGTGTTCCTTTTTATACTTGTGCGGGCTAGGGGTATAATTTTGTTGTTGTACTTTTGACTTTTACACCCTTGGGTACAAGGAGTCTACTTTTGATGTTGTTGCCGTCTTACCTTTACACTTATGCGGGCAAGGAGTCTGATTTTTTTGCTGTTACCGTCTTGTCGTTTATAGTCATGCGGGCAAGGAGTATGCTTTGCTGTTGACGTCTCGTCTTTTATAGTCGTGTATATAGGGAGTAGGCATTGTTGTTGTCGTTGTCTCACCTTTAATACCCATACGGGTAAAGAGCCTGGTTTTGTTGTTGTTGATGTGTTGCCTTTTGTACTCGTGCAGGCAAGCAGCATGCTTTGTTGTTGCTATCTCACCTTTTATACTTGTACGAGCAAGGAGTGTGCTTTGTTGTCGCCGTATCATCTTTTATACTCTTTCATAAAAGGAGTTTGCTTTTGTTGGTGTTGCCGTCTAACCTTTTATCCTTGGTCGGGCTAGGAGTATACTTTTATTGTTGCATTTGTCGTCTTTTATACTCTTACAGGAAAGGAGTCAACTTTTATTGCTGCTGCAGTCAAGCCTTTTAACTCGTGCGGGCTAGGAGTCTGCTTTCCTGTTGTTGCCATCTTGCCTTTTATACTAGTGTGGGCAAGGAGTATATTTTTGTTGTACTTTTTACCATTTAGACTTTTTCGGGCAAGGAGTCTACTTTTGTTGTTGTTGCCGTCTCGCCTTTGACATTTGCAAGGGTAAGGAGTTTGGTTTTATTGTTGTTGTCCTCTCACCTTTTATAGTTATGTGGGTAAGGAGTCAGGTTTTCTCGCTGCTGCTGGCTCGCCTTTTATGCTTGTGCGGGCAAGGAGCATACTCTGTTGTTACTGTCTCACTTTTTATGCTCGTGTGAGCGAGGAGTATGCTTTGTTGTTGCTGTCTCACCTTTCATACTCAAGTTGGTAAGGAGTACGCTTATGTTGTTGCACTTTTCGCCTTTAAACTCTGGCGAAAATGCAGTCTACATTTGTTGTTGTTGCTATCTCGCCCTTTATACTTGTGCGGGCAAGGAGTTTGGTTTTGCTGTTGTTGCCGTCTCGCCTTTCATACTCGTGCGGGCAAGGAGTATGGTTTTGTTGGTGTTGTTGTGTCACCTTTTACACTCGTGCTGGCAAGCTGCATGCTTTGTTGTTGCTGTTTTCCCATTTATACTCTTGTAGGCAAGGAATCTACTTTTCTTATTGTTGTCATCTAGCTTTTTCACTCGTGTGGGCTAGGAGTCTACCTTGCCATTGTTACTGTCTGGCCTTTTAGTCTCGCATGGGCAAGGTGTATACTTTTATTATTGTACTTTTTGCCATTTGTACTCTTGCCGGCAAGGGGTCAACTTTTGCTGTTGTCGCCGTCTCACCTTTTATGCTCGTGTGGGCAAGGTGTCTGGTTTTCTTGTTCTAGTTGTCTGGTCTTTTATACTCATGTGGGCAAGGAGTATGCTTTACTGTTGTCGTCTCGTCTTTTATACTCGTACAGGCAGGGAGTATGCTTTTGTTGTTATTATCGTGTCACCTTTCATACTCGTACGGGCAAGGAGTCTGGTTTTGTTGTTGTTGCCTTGTTGCCTTTTACACTCGTGAGGGCAAGCAGTGTGCCTTGTTGTTGCCGTCACGCCTTTTATACTCTCGCAGGCAAAGAATCTACTTTTGTTGTTGTTGCCATCTAACCTTCTAACTCGTGTGAGCAGGGAGTTTGCTTTGTTGTTGTTACCGTAAGGTCTTTTATTCTCGTGCGGGCAAGGTGTATACTTTTGTTATTGTACTTTCTGCCATCTGTACTCTTACGGGCAAAAAGTCTACTTTTACTGTGGTTGCCATCTCACCTTTTATGATTTCATAGGCAAGGTGTCTAGTTTTCTTATTTTTGTTTTTGCTGTCTCGCCTTTTATACTTGTATGGGTAAGGAGTCTGGTTTTCTTGTTGTTGCCATCCCACCTTTTATACTTGTGCGGGCAAGTAGAATCCTTTTGCTATTGCACTTTTCACCTGTTATACTCTTGTAGGCAACGAGTCTTGTTTTATTGTTATTGTCGTCTAGCCTTTTATACTTGTGCAGGTAAGCAGCATGCTTTGTTGTTGCCGTCTTGCCTTTTTTACTGTTGCGTGTAAGGAGTTTGCTTTTGCTATTGTTGCTATCAATGCTATCTTCCCTTTTATACTTGTGCAGGGAAGGAGTCTGGTTCTGTTATTGTTGTCATCTCTCTTTTTATACTCATGTGAGAAAGGAGCATACTTTGCTGTTGCCACCTTGCCTTTTATACTCTTGTGGGCAAGGAGTATACTTTTATATTGTTGTCTTGCCTTTTATACTCGTGCGGGTAGGGAGCATGCTTTTGTTGTTATTGTAGTCTCGCCCTTTGTAGTCGCACGAGCAGGGACTCTGGTTTTCTCATTGTTGTCGTCTCGCCTTTTCTGCTGTCGTCTCATTCTTTATACTTTTGCGGGGAAGGAGACTGCATTTGTTGTTATTGTCGTCTCAACTTGTATACTCGTTCGAGCAGGGATTATACTTTTCTTGTTCTACTTTTCGCCTTTTATACTCTTGCGAGCAAGGAGTCTCGTTTTATTGTTGTTACCATCTAGCCTTTTATACATGTGCTAGTAAGAAGCATGCTTTATTGTTGTCGTCTCACCATTTATACTCTTCCAGGCAAGGAGGCTGCTTTCGTTGTTGTCGCTATCTTGCCTTTTATACTTATGCGGGAAAGGAGTCTTGTTTAGTTGTTGTTGTTGTCTCGCCTTTTATACTCACGTGGGCAAAGTGTATGCCTTAATATTGTCATTTGCCCTTTTATATTTTTGCGGGCAAGGAGCATACGTTCGTTGTAGTCGTCGTCCCGCCTTTTGCACTTGTGCAAGCAAGGATTCTTCTTTGCCATTATTACTATATCGCCTTTAATATTTGCGCAAGTAGGGAGTATTCTTTTGTTGTTGTTGCCATCTCGCTTTTTATGCCGATTCAGGCTAGGAGTCAGCCTTGCTATTATTACCATCTCGCTTTTTATTCTCTTCTAGGCAAGGAGTCTACTTTTGTTGTGGTTACCGTCTCACCTTTTTTAAACATACGGGCTAGGAGTCTGCTTTGTTGTTGTTGCCGCCTTGCCTTTTGTGCCTGTTTAGACAAGGAGTTTACTTTTGTTGTTGTACTTTTTCTCTTTTCTATTCTTGTGGGCAAGGAGTTTGCTTTTGTTGTTGTTGCAGTCTCACCTTTTATGGATGTTCGAGTCAGGAGTCTGTTTGCTGTTGTAACCATACTTGTGTTGTTGTACTTTACAACCTTTATACCTCTGTTGGTCCTACTTTTTTTGTTGTTGCCGTGTCGCCTTTTGCACCTGTGCTGGCAATGAACATGCTTTGTTGTTGCTGTCTCGCCTTTTATACTCGTCCGACAAGGGGTATGCTTTGTTGTTGCCATCTTGCTTTCTATATTCTTGCAGGCAAGGAGTCTGCTTTTGTTGTTGTTGTCGTCTCGTCTTTTATACCCGTATGGCCTAGTGTCTGTTTTGTTGTTGTTACTGTCTCGCCATTTATGCTCGCGCAGGCAAGGAGTATACTTTTATTTTTGTATTTTTTGCCTTTCATGTCCTTGCAGGCAAGGAGTCTACTTTTGCTATTGTTATCATCTCTGCTTTTTATACTCATGCAGGAAGGAGTTTAGTTTTGTTGTTATTGCTGTCTCACCTTTTTTACTCGTGTGGGTAAGGAGTATACTTTTGTTGTTGTACTTGTTGCCTTCTATACTCTTGCGGGAAAAGAGCCTGCCTTTATTGTTGTTGTTGTCCCGCCTTTTATGGTTTTGCGGGCAATAAGCCTGCTTTGTTGTTGTTGTTGTCCTGACTTTTATGCTCGTGCAGGCAAGGAGCATGCTTTTATTGTTGTTGTTGTCCCGTCTTTTATACCAGTGCAAGCAAGGAGTTTGCTTTTGTTGTGATTGTTGCCTCCCCTTTTATACTTGTGTAGGTAAGGAGTATGCATTGTTATTACCGACTTGCCTTTTACACTCGTGCAAACAAGGAGTATGCTTTGTTGATGCCATCTCGCCTTTTACACTCTTTTGGGAAAGGAGAATGCTTGGCTATTGTCGTCTCGCCTTTTATACGCATGCGGGCAAGGATTGTGCTTTGTCATTCTTGTCTTACCTTTTACACTTGCGTGAGCAAGGAGTATACTTTTGTTGTTTTTGCTGTCTCGTCTTTTATACTCGCACGGGCAAGGAGTCCATAATTGTTGTTGCTGCCCTCTCGCCAATTATACTCGTGCGATCAAGCATCATGCTTTATTGTTGTCATCTCACCTTTTATAGTCATGCAGGCAAGGAGTACAGTTCGTTGTTGCCATCTCGCCTTTTGTACTTGGGTAGGCGAGGAGTATACTTTTGTTATTGTACTTATCGCCTTTTAGACTCTAGCAGGCAAGGAGTCTGCTTTTATTGTTGTTGTCGTCTTTCCTTTTATACTCGTGCGGGCTAGATGTCTACTTTGTTGTTGTTCCCATCTCACCTTTTATACTCGTGCAGGTAAGGATTATACTTTTGTTTTTGTGCTTTTTGCCTTTTATATCCTTGCGGGCAAGGAGTCTACTTTTACTGTTGTTACCATCTTGGCTTTTATACTCGTGTGGGAAGGAGTCTAGTTTTGTTGTTCTTGTTGTCTCCTCTTTTATACTCGGGCATGCGAGGATTATACTTTTGTTTTTGTACTTCTCGCCTTTTATACTCTTGGAGGCAAGGAGCCTGCTTTTGTTGTTATTGCTGTCTTGCCTTTTATACTCGTGCGGGCTAGGGGTCTACTTTGCTGTTGTTGCCCTTTTTGCTTTTATACTCGTACGTGCAAGGGGTATGCTTTTGTTGTTGTTGTTGTCTTGTCTTTTATACTTGTATGAGCAAGGAGCCTCCTTTTGGTGTAATTGTTGTCTTGCCTTTTATACTCATGCAGGTAAGGAGCATGCTTTGTTGTTACCGTCTCGCCTTTTATACTTGTGTGGACAAGGAGTATACTTTGTTGTCGTCCTCTCGCCTGTTATACTCGTGTGGGCAAGGAGTGAGCTTTGCCGTCCCCGCCTCGCCTTTAACACTCATGCGGATAGGGACTATGCTTTTGCTGTTGTTGCCGTCTCGCCTTTTATACTCATTTAGGTAAGGAGTCTAGGTTTCTTGTTATTACCGTATCGCTTTTTATACTCGTGCTGGCAAGCAGCAAGCTTTCTTGTTGCCATCGCATGTTTTATAGTCATGCGGGCAAGAAGTATGCGTTTTTGTTGTTGTTTTTGCTTTTACACTTGGACAGGCGAGAAGCAAACTTTCGTTGTAGTACTTGTCGCCTTTTATTCTCTTACAGGCAAGGAGTTTGATTTTGTTGTTGTTGTCATCTCGCCTTATATACTCGTGAGGGCTAGGCATCTGCTTTGCTATTGTTACCATCTTGCCGTTTATACTCATTCGGGCAAGGAGTATACTTTTGCTTTCGTGCCTTTTGCCTTTCATATTCTCTGGACAAAGAGTCTACATGTGCTGTAGTTGCCATTTCGCCTTTTATACTCGTTTGAACAATAAGTCTGATTTTGTTGTTGTTGCCATCTCACCTTTCATACTCGGGCGCGCGAGGAGTATAATTTTGATGTTGTACTTCCCGCCTTTTATACTCTTGCAGGCAAGGAGTCTACTTTTGTCGTTGTTGATATCTCACATTTTATACTCGTGGGGGCTAAGAGTCTGCTTTGTTGTTATTGTTGTCTAGCCTTTTAAGCTCGCACGAGTAAGGAATATGCTTTTGTTGTTGTACTGTTTGCCTTTTATGCCCTTGCGAGCAAGGAGTCTGCTTTTATTGTTATTATTGTCACGCCTTTTATACTCGTGCGGGCAAGGAGTCTAGTTTTGATGTTATTGTTGTCTTGCCTTTTATACTCGTGCGAGCAAGGAATATACTTTGTTGTTGCCTTCTGCTTTTTGTACTAGCATGGGCAAGGAGTATGCTTTTGTTATTATTGTCGTCCCGCTTTTTATTTTCGTAGGAGTAAGGACTCTAGTTTTGCTATTGATGTCGTCTCGCCTTTTATACTCTTGTAGACAAGCAGCATACTTTGTTGCTGCCATTGTGCCTTTTGTCCTCGTGCGGGCAAGGAGTGTGCTTTGTTGCTACCATCTCACTTTTTATATTCTTGCAGGGAAAGAGACGACTTTTGTTGTTGTTGTCGTCTCGCCATTTACACCCGTTAGGATAGAAGTCTACATTGTCGTTGTTACCATCTCGTCTTTTGTACTCATGCAGACAAGGAGTATACTTTTATTGTTGTACTTTTCGGCTTTTATACTCTTGCGGGCAAGTAGCCTACCTCTGTTGTTGTTGCTGTCTCGCCTTTTAGACTCAAGTAGGCTAGGAGTCTTCTTTGTTGTTGCCATGTTGCCTTTTATTCCTATGTGGTCTAGGAGTCTACTTTGTGGTTGTTGCTGTCTTGCCTTTTATACTCGCGCGGGCAAGGAGTAGACTTTTGCTGTTGTGCTTTTTGCCTTTTATGCTCTTGTGGGTAAGGAGTTTGCTTTTCTTCATGTTATTGTCTCGCTTTTTTTCTACCGTGGGAAAGGAGTTTGGTTTTGTTATTGTTGCCATCTAGCCCTTTACAATCATGTGGGCAATGTGTAAAGAGCATTCTTTTATGCTTTTGTCTCGCCTTTTATTCTTGTGCGGGCAAGGAGTTTGATTTGTTATTGTCCTCGTGTCGCCTACTCGCATGAGCAAGGACTGTACTTTTGCTATTGTACTTTTTGCCTTGTGTACTCTTGTAGGTAAGGCATCTACTTTTGTTGTTAATGCTGTCTCACCTTTTATATTCATGTGGGTAACGAGTTTGGTTTTGTTGTTGATGTCGTCTCACCTTTTATTCTCATGCGGGTAAGGAGTATGCTTTACTGTTGTCGTCTCGTCTTTTATACTAGTGCGGGTTAGGAGTATGCTTTTGTTGTTGTTCCCATCTCACATTTTATACTCATACGGGTAATGAGTATAGTTTTGTTTTCGTTGTCTCCTCACCTTTTATATTCGTGCGGACAAGCAACATGCTTTGTTGTTGTCGCCTCACCTTTTATACTTATACAGGCAAAAAGTATTCTTTGTTGTTATTGTCTTGCCTTTCATACTCTTGCGGGCAAGGAGTCGATTTTTGTTGCTGTTGCCTTCTGACCTTTTGCACTTGTACGACAAGGCATCTAGTTTGGTTGTTGTTGTTGTCTCGCCTTTTATACTCAGGTAAGCGAGGAGTATATTTTTATTGTTGTACTTGTTGCCATTTATACTCTTGCTGGCAAAGAGTTTACTTTTGTTGTTGTTGTCGTGTCCCCTTTTACACTCGTACGGGCAAAGGGTATGGCTTTGGTGCTGTTGTCATCTCAACTTTTATACTCGTACGGGCAAGCAGCATACTTTGTTTTTGCCATCTAGCCTTTTATACTTGTGTGGGTAAGGAGTGTGCTTTGTTGTTGTTGTCTCACCTTTTATACTTGTGCAGGCAAGGAGTATGCTTTTATTGTTGTTGCCTTCTCGCTCTTTATTCTCGTACGGGCAAGGTATCCAATTTTGTTGTTGTTGCCAACTCGCATTTTACACTCTTACGAGTAAACAACATGCTTGAATGTTGTCGTCTTGCTTTTTGTACTCTTATGGGCAAGGAGTTTGTTTTTGTTATTGTGGCTGTCTTGCCCCTACACTCGGGTGAGCGAGGAGTATAATTTTGTCATTGTGCTTGTCGCCTTTTATACTTTCGCGGGCAAGGATTCTACTTTTGTTGTTGTCATCTTGCCTTTGATACTTGTGTGGGCAAGAAGTCTCGTTTTGTTGTTGTTGCCACCTCCCCTTTTATACTTGGGCAGGGGAGGAGGATACCTTTGTTATTATACTTGTCACATTTTACACTTTTGCAAGAAAGGAGTTTGCTTCTGTTGTTGTTACCGTCGCCCCTTTTGTGCTCGTGCAGTCTAAGAGTCTTCTTTGTTGTTGTTGTCATATGGCTTTTTATACTCGTTTAGGCAAGGAGTATACTTTTGTTGTTGCACTTTTTACCTTTATACTCTTGTCGACAAGGAGTCTATTTTTGTCATTGTTGATGCCACGCCTTTTATACTCCACTGGGTAAGCAGTCTGGTTTTGTTATTGTTGTTGTCTCGCCCTTTATACTCGTGCGGGCAAGGAGTCTGGTTTTGCTATTATTACCGTCTCGCCTTTTTTACCTTTATACTCTTGCAGACAAGGAGTCTACTTTTGTTATTGTTGTCGTCTCACCTTTTATGCTCGTGTGGGAAAAGAGTCTGCTTTTGTTCTAGTTGCCGTCTCACCTTTTATGCTCGTGCAGTCAAAGAGATCACTATGCAGTTGATGATGTCTAGCCTTTTATACTCATGTGGGTAAGGAACCTAGTTTTGTTGTTGTTGCCGTCTCGCCTTCTATACTCGTACGGGCAAGGAGCACGCTTATTTTGTTGCCATCTCGTACAAGTGACCGTTTTGCTTTTTATACTCGTGCAGGCAAGGACTATGGTTTACTATTGCCATACCACCTTTTTTACTCGTGCAGGAAATGAATATGCTTTTGTTGTTTTTGCCTTCTTGACTTATATACTTGTGCGAGCGAGGAGTCTGCTTTTGTTGTTGTTGCCATCTTACCTTTTATACTCGGATGGTCAAAGAGCATGCTTTGTTGTTGTCGTCTCGCCTTTTATACTCCCGTGGGTAAGGGGTATGCTTTGTTGTTGTAATCTCGTCTTTTATCCTTATGCTAGCAAAGAGTATGCTTTGTTGTTGTTGTCTCGCCTTTTATACTCGTACGGGTAAGGAGTCTGATTTTGTTGTTGTCATCGTCTTACCTTTTATACTCGTGCGAGCAAGGAGCATGCTTTGCTATTCTCGTCTCACCTTTTATACTCGTGCTGGCAAGGAGTATGCTTTACCGTCGCCATGTCGCCTTTTCTACCCGTGCGGGCAAAGAGTATCCTCAAGTGGACGTGGAGCATATTTTTGTTGTTGTACTTTTCCCCTTTTGTACTCTTGCGTGCAAGGAGTCTGCTTTTGTTGTTGTTGTCGTCTTGCCTTTTACACTTGTGCGAGCAAGCAGCATGCTTTGCTATTGCTGTCTTGCCTTTTATACTCGTGCGGGCTAGGCGTATACTTTTGTTGTTGTACTTTTAGCCTTTTATACTCTTGCAGGCAAGTAGTCTGCTTTTCCTATTGTTGCCGTCTCGTATTTTATACTCGTGCGGGCAAGGATTATGGTTTTGTTGTGCTTGCCATCTTGCTTTTTATACTCAAGTAGGCTAGGAGTATACTTTTGTTGATGCACTTGATGTATTTTATACTCTTGTGGGCAACGAATCTACATTTGTTGTTGTTACTGTCTTGTCTTTTATACTCGAGCCGGCAAGGAGTCTATTTTGTTGTTATTGTCGTCTCGCCTTTCATGCTCGCGCAGGCAAGGAGTTTGCATTTGCTATTATTGGTGTCCCACCTTTTATACTCGTGTGGGTAAGAAGTCTGGCTTTGTTATTGTTATCGTCTTGCCTTTTATACTCGTGTAAACAAGGAGTCTGCTTTGTTGTCGTTGCTGTCTCGTCTTTTATGCTCGTGTGGGCAATAAGTATACTTTTGTTGCTGCACTTTTTGCTTTTTAACTCTTAGGAGCACGAAGTATGTTTTTGTTATTGTAGCTATCTCGCCTATTATACATGTGCGGGAAAGGAGTTTGGCTTTGTTTTTATTGTCGTCTCGCTTTTTACACTTGATCAGGTGAGGAGTATACTTTTGTTGTTGTACTTTGTCGCCAGTCACACCTTGCAGGCAAGGAGTCTGTTTTTGTTGTTGTTGTTGTTGTTTTTGTTGTCTTACCTTTTGCACTGGTGCAATTTATGAGCTTGCTTTGCTGTTGTTGCTGTCTCGCCATTTATACTCGTGCAGGCCAGGAGAATACTTTTGCTGCTGTACCTTTTGCCTTTTATACTCTTACAGGCTAGGAGTTTGCTTCTGTTGCCGTTGCTATGTTGCCTTTTATACTCGTGCAGGAAAGGAGTTTGGTTTTGTTATCATTGTCATCTTTCCTTTTATAATCGTGTGGGCAATGAGTAAAAAGTATGCATTGCTATTGTTGTCTCGCCTTTTACACTTGTGTAGGCAAGGAGCATGCTTTTGTCATTGTTACCATCTCGCCTTTTATACTCGTACGAGCTAAGAGTTTGTTTTGCTATCGTTGCCGCCTCGCCTTTTATACTCGTGCGGGAAGAGAGTGTACTTTTGTTATTGTACTCTTTGCCTTTTATACTTTTGCGGGCCAGGAGTCTACTTTTGTTGTTGGTGTTGTCTCGCTTTTTATACTTATGTAGAAAAGGAGTCTGGTTTTGCTCTTTTTACTAGTTGCCTTTCATACTCATGTGGGTAAGGAGTATTTTTTGCGGTTACTGTCTCGCCTTTTATACTACTGCAGGCAATAAGTATGCTTTTGTTGTTATTCCCGTCATGCATTTTATACTCATATGGGCAAGGATTTTGGTTTTTTTGTTGTTGCCGTTTTTGCCTTTTAAACTTGTTCGGGCAAGCAGATGCTTTGCGATTACTATCTCGCATTTTATACTCGTACAGGCAAAGAGTATGCTTTGTAGTTGCCGTCTCACCCTTTATACTCTTGCGAGCAAGGAGTCGGCTTTTGTTGCTCATGTGGGCAAGTAGCATGCTTTGTTGTTGTCACCTTGCCTTTTATACTCTTTCGGGCAAAGAGTCGGGGTTTGTTTTTATTGCTGTATTGCCCTTTATGCTTGCATGGGCAACGAGTTTGGTTTTGCTATTGTTTTCATCTCGCCTTTTATGCTAGCGTGTGCACGGGTTATGCTTTGATATTGTTGTCACGCCTATTTTTGCACGTGCGAGCAAACTGTGCGCTTTTGTTGTTGCTGCGATCTCGCCTTTTATACTCATGCAGGCAAGGAGCATGGTTTGTTGTTGTCGTCTTGCCCTTCATACTCGCGTGAGCAAGGAGTATGCTTTGTTGCTGCCATCTCGCCTTTTATACTCTTGTGGGCTAGGAGTCTGCTTTGCTATTATTACTGTCTCGACTTTTGTGCTCGTGCGGGCAAGGAGTATAATGTTGGTTTTGCAAGTTTTGCCTCTTATATTATTGTGGGCAAAGAGTCTAGTTTTGCTGTTGTTGTCATCTCACCTTTTATACCGATGCATGGAACTAGTCTAGCTTTCTTGTTGTTGCCATCTTTCCTTCAGGCAAGCGACAAGTACACTTTTGTGGTTGTACTTGTCGCCTTTTATATTCTTGCGTGCGAGGAGTTTGCTTTAGTATTGTTGCCGTCTTGCTTTTTATGCTCGTACGGGCGAGAAGTCTCGTCCTTTTGTTGATGATGTCACGCATTCTATAGTCGTGCGGGCAAGCAGCTGGCCTTGTTGTTGCTGTCTCGTATTTTATACTCGTTTGGGCAGGCAATATGGTTTGCAATTGCCGTCATGCCTTTAATACCCGTGCGGTAGGAAGTATGCTTTTGTTGTTATTGTTGTCTCGCCTTTTATGCTCGTTTGGACCAGTAGTCTGGTTTTGTTGTTATTGCTATCTCGCCTTTCATACTCATGCGGGCAAGCAGCATGCTTTATTGTTTTTGTCTTGCCTTTTATACTTGTGTGGGCAAGGAGTATGCTTTGTTGTTGCTGTCTCGTAATTTATATTCGTGTGGGAAAGGAGTATGGTTTGCAATTGCTGTCATGCCTTTAATACTCGTGCACGAAAGGAGTATTCTTTCGTTGTTGTTCCTATCTCGCCTTTTATACTCATCCAGGTGAGTAGTCTGGTTTTGTTACTGTTGCCGTCACGCCTTTTATACTCATGCAGGCAAGCAACATGCTTTATTGTTGCCGTCTAGACTTTTATACTCTTGCAAGCAAGGAGTCGGCTTTTGTTGTTGCTGCCATCTCGCCATTTATACTCGTATGGACAAGAAGTTTGGTTTTGTTGTTGTTGCCATCTTGCCTATTATGCCCATGCGAGCAAGGAGTATGTTTTAATATTACTGTCACGCCTTTTCTACTTGTGCGAGCAAAAGGTTCGCTTTTGTTGTTGTTGCTGTCTTGCCTTTTATACTTGTATAGGCAAGGAGTACACTTTGTTTTTGCCGTCTTACCTTTTATAGTCATGTGGGCAAGGAGTCTGCTTTGCTATTATTACCACCTTGGCTTTTATACTTGTGTAGGCATGGAGTATATTGTTGTTTTTTCAAGTTTTGCCTTTTATGTTCTTGCGGGCAAAGTGTCTACTTTTGCTATTGGCTATCTCGCCTTTTATCCACATTCGTGCAAGGAGTCTAGCTTTGCTGTTGTTTCCATCTTTTCTTTTGTATTCGGGCAGGCGACAAGTACACTTTTGCTGTTCTACTTTCTGCCTTTTATACTCTAGCGTGCAAGGAGTCAACTTTAGTGCTGTTGCCATCTAGCCTTTGATACTCTTGCGGGCAAGAATATCGTTTTGTTGTTCTGACCGTGTCAGCTTTTATACTCGTGCTGGAGAGCAGGTTACTTTGTTGTTGCCGTCTCATATTTTATACTCGTGCGGGCAAGGAGTATGATTTGTAGTTGCCGTCATGCCTTTAATACTCGTGCGGGCAGGGAGTACCCTTTTATTGTTGTTGCCATCTTGCCTTTTATGCTCGTCTGAATGAGTCTGGTTTTGTTGTTGTTGTCGTTCCACCTTTTATACTCGTACGGGCAAGGAGTCTGGTTTTGTTGTTATTATCGTCTCGCCTTTTATACTCGTGAGGGCAAGGAGCATGCACTGGTTTTCTTACTGCTGCTGTCTCGCCTTTTATACTCGTGCAGGCAAGGTGTATGCTTTGTTTTTGCTCTCTTGCCTTTTTTAATCATGCGTGCTAGGAGTCTACTTTGTTGTTACTACCGACTCGCCATTTATATTCGTACGGGGAAGGAGTATAAATTTTTTAAAACTTTTTGCCTTTTATAATGTTGCGGCAATGACACTACTTTTGCTGTCGCTGCTGTCTCGCCTTTTATACTCTTGCAGGTAAGGAGTCTAGCTTTATTGTCGTTGTCATGCCACCTTTTATACTCAGTGGGTGAGTAGTGCACTCTTGTTCTTGTACTTGTCGCCTTTAATACTCTTGGGGCAATGACTCTGGTATTGTTGTTGTTGCCATCTCGCTTTTTATAATCATGCGGGCAAGTAGCATGCTTTATTGCTGTCGAATCGCCTTTTATACTCGCACAAGCAAGCAGCATGCTACGCTATTTCCGACAAGCCTTTAACACTTGTGCGGGTAGGGAGTATGCTTTTGTTGTTGTTGTCGCTTTGCCTTTTATACTCGTACAGACGAATAGTCTAGTTTTGTTATGTTGCCGTCTCATCTTTTACACTCATGCGGGCAAGTCGTGCGCTTTGTTTCTACCGTCTCATCATTTTTACTCGTGCAGGCAAGGAGTATACTTTGTTGTTGCTATCTCGCCTTTTAAACTCTAACAGGCAAAGAATCTACTTTTGTTGTTGTTGCCTTCTCGCCTTTATAGCAAGGAGTATGCTTTTGTTGTTGTTGCCATCTCGCCTTTTATTCTCATACAGGCCATGAGTCTACTTTGCTATTGCTACTGTCTCGAATTTTATACCCGTGTGGGCAAGGAGCATACTTTTGTTATTGTACTTTTCACCATTTATACACATGAAGGCAAGGAGTCTACTTTTCTTGTTGATGCTGTCTCGCCTGTGATACCATGCAGGCAAGGAGCATGGTTTTGTTGTTGTTGCCATCTCACCTTTTATGCTTAGGCAAGTGAGGAGCTTACTTTTGTTGTTGCACTTGTTGCCTTTTGTACTCTTTCGGGCAAGAAGTCTACTTTTGTTGTTCTTACCGTCTTGCATTTTATACTTGAGCGATAAAGACTTTACTTTTATTTATGTCTCCATCTCACTTTTTATACTCGCGCGGGCAAGGAGTCTGTTTTTGTTGATGTCGTCGTCTCGCCTTTATACTCGTGTAGGCAAACAGCATGCTTTGCTGTTGCCGTCTCGCCATTTACACTCGTGCGGACAATGAGTATACTTTTGTTGTTGTTACTGTCTCGACTTTTATGCTCGTGCAAGCAAGGAGTTTAGTTTTATTGTTGTCGTCGTCTTGCCTTTTATACTCGATCTGGAGAGGAGTATACTTTTCTTGTTTTACTTGTCGCCTTTAATACTCTTGCGGGCAAGCAGTCTACTTTTGTTCTTCTTGCCATCTCATGTTTTATACTTGTGCGGGCTGGGAGTCTGGTTTTGTCGATGTTGTCTCTCGCCTTTTATACTTGTTCGGGCGAGGAGTATGCTTTTGTGGTCGTGCTTGTAGCTTTTTATCCTCTTGTGGGCAAAGAGTCTGCTTTCGTTGTTGTCGCCATCCTGCCTTTTATACTCATGCGGGCTAAGAGGCTGCTTTGCTATTGTTGCCGCCTCACCTTTCTATACTCGTTTGGGCAAGGTGTATACTTTTGTTTTTGAACTTTTTGCCTTTTATATTCTTGCGGGCAAGGACACTACTTTTGCTATTGTTGCCATCCCACCCTCTATGCTCGGGCAGTAGAGGAGTATACTTTCTTGTCGCCTTTTATGCTCTTGTGTGCAAGAAGTCTGCTTTTCTTGTTCTTTCCATCTCGTGTTTTATACTCGTGTAGGCAAAGAGTTTGGTTTTGTTGATGTTGTCGTCTCGCCTTTTATACTTGGGCGGGCGAGGAGTATACTTTGTTGTCATGCTTGTCACTTTTATACTCTTGTAGGCAAAGAGTCTACTTTTGTTGTTGTTGTCGTCCTGCCTTTTATACTCATGCAGACTAAGAGTCTGCTTTGCTATTGTTGCCGTCTTACCTTTTTTACTCATGTGGGAAAGGAGTATAGTTTTGTTATTGTACTTTTTGCCTTTTATACTCCTACGGGCAAGGAGTCTGGTTCTATTTTCGTTGTCTCACCTTTTATCCTCGTACAGGCAAGGAGTTTGGTTTTGTTGTTGTTACCATCACGCATTTTATAATCGTACGGATAAGGAGTAGACTTTCTCGTTGTCGTCCCGTCTCTTATATCCGCGCAGGCTCGAAGTATGCTATTGTCGGTGTTGCCGTCTCACATTTTATACTCATACAAGAAAGAGTCTAGTTTTGTTATTGTTGTTGTCCCGCTTTTTATACTCCGACAGGCGAGGGCTATACTTATGTTGTCGAACTTGTCGCCATATATACTCTTGCAGGTAAGGAGTCTGCTTTTGCTGCTGTTGCCGTCTCACCTTTTTTACTCGAACGGGCTAGGTGTCTGCTTTGTTATTATTGCCGCCCGACCTTTAATGCTTGTGCGGGCAAGGAGCATGCTCTGTTGTTGTTGTCTCGCCTTTTATGCTCGTGCATGCTAAGAGTCTGATTTACTGTTATTGTCGTCTCGCCATTTATACTCGTGTAGGGAAGGAGTGTATGTTTGTTTTGAACTTGTTGCCGTTTATATTCTTGCAGGCAAGGACACTACTTTTGCTATTATTGTCGTCTCACCTTTTATACTCGCGCAGGCAAGGAGTCTGGTTTTATTGTTGTTACCGTCTCGCCCTTTATACTCGGGCAAGTGAGCAGTATACTTTTCTTGTTGTACTTGTCGCCTTTTATACTCTTATGGGCAAAGAGTCTGGTTTTGTTGTTGTTGCTGTCCCGTCTTTTATACTCATGCAGGCAAGCAACATGCTTTGTTGTTGTCGTCTCGCATTTTATAGTCGCACGGGCAAAGAGTATGCCATGTTGTCCCCATCTAGCCTTTAACACTCGTGGGGGCAGGGGGTATGATTTTGCTGTTGTTGTCATCTCACCTTTTATACTCATACGGGCAAGTAGTCTGGTTTTGTTGTTGTTGTCGCCTTGCCTTTTATACTCGTGCGGGCAAGTAGCATACTTTGTTGTTGTCGTCTCGCCTTTTTTACTCGTGCGGCCAAGTAGTATGCTTTGTCGTTATCGTCTCGCCTTTTAAGCTCTCGCAAGCAAAGAGTCTACATTTGTTATTGTTTCCTTCCTGCCTTTTATACGCGTTCGAGTAAGGAGTATGCTTTTGTTATCATTGGCATCTCGTCTTTTATGCTTATGCGGGCTAGGAGTCTGCTTTGTTATTGTTGATGTCTTGCCTTTTATACTCGTGCAGGCAAGGAGTGTGCTTTTTTTGTTGTACATTTCGGCTTTTACACACACATGGGCAAGAAGTCTACTTTTGTTATTGTTGCTGTCTCGCCCTTTATGCTTGCTCGAGCAAAGAGTCTGGTTTTGTTATCGTTCGCATCTCGATTTTTATACTCGTGCTGGCAATGAGTAAGGAGTATGCTTTTATTATTGTTGCCATCTCGCCTTTTATACTCATGCGGGCTCAGAGTCTACTTTGCTATTGTTGTCGTCTCACCTTTTATACTTGTGCGGGTAAGGTGTACAGTTTTGTTGTTGTACTTTTCGCCTTTTACACACGCGTGAGTAGGATGTTTATTTTTGTTGCTGTTGCTATCTCTCCTTTTATACTCATGCAGGCATGGAGTCTGGTTTTGTTTTTGTTGCCATCTCACTTTTTATACTAAGGGGGGCGAGGACTATTCTTTTGTTGTTGTACGTCGCCTTTTCTACTCTTCCAAGCAAGAAGTCTGCTTTTTGTTATTTTTTTCATCTTGCATTTTATACTCTAGCAGGCAAGGAGCCTAATTTTGTTGATGTTACCATCTCGCCTTTTATGCTCGTGCAGGCCAGGAGTCTATTTTTGTTGATGTCGTTGTCTTGCCTTTTATACTCGTGCAAGCAAGCAGCATGCTTTCTTGTCACCATCTCGCCTTTTACACTCATGCGGGCAAAGAGTATGCTTTTGTTGTTTTTGCTATCTCGTCCTTTATACTCGTGTGGACAAGGAGTCTAGTTTTGTAGTCGTTGTTGTCTTGCCTTCTATACTCGGGTGAGAGAGGAGTATACTTTTGTTGTTGTACTTGTCACCTTTAATACTCTTGTGGGCAAGAAGTTTACCTTTGTTGTTTATGCCGTCCCGTGTTTTATACTCGTGCGGGCAAGAAGTTTGGTTTTGTTAATGTTGCTGTCTCAACTTTTATGCTAGGGCAGGCAAGGAGTATACTTTGGCGGGCAAACAGTATGCTTGCTACCTTGTGTACTTGCTGCGCTTTATACTCCTGTCGGCAAGAAGTTTGCCTTTGTTGTTGTTGTCGGGCCGCATTTTATGCTCACGTGGGCAAGAAGTATGCTTTGTTCTTGTCATCTCACCGTTCATACTCGTTCGGGCAAGGAGTATGCCTCGCTATTGTCGTCTCCCCTTTTATACTTGTGTGGACAGCGACTATGCTTTTGTTGTTCTTACCGTCTCGTCTTTTATACTCGTATAGATAAGGAGTCTAGTTTTGTTGCTGTTGCCCTCTCGCCTTTTATACTCGTGCAGGCAACCAGCATGCTTTGTTGTTGCCGTCTCGCCTTTTATACCCACGTAGATAAGGAATATGCCTTGTTGTTCCTGTCTCTCGACTTTATACTCTTGGAGGCAAGAAGTCTATTTTCTTGTTCTTGTTGTCTCGCCTTTATACTCATGCAGACTAGGAGGCTGCTTTGCTATTGTTGCCATCTCACCTTTTATACTCGTGCAGGCAAGGATTAATTTTGTTCTTGTACTTTTCGTTTTTTATACATGAGCGAAAAAAGAGTCTACTTTTGTTGTCGTTGCTGTCTCACCTTTTATACCCATGTAGGCAAGCAGTATGGTTTTGTTGTTGTTGCCATCTTACCTTTAATACCCGGGCGAGCGAGGAGTATACTTTTATTGTTGTACTTGTCGCCTTTTATACTCTTTTGGGCAAGAAGTCTGATTATGTTATTCTTGTTGCCTCGCATTTTATACTCGTGCTGGCAATGAGTCTGGTATTGTTGATGTTGTCGTCTCACCTTTTTTACTTTGGCAGGTAAGGCATATAATTTTGTGGGCAAGGAGTATGCTTGTCACCTTGTGTACTTGTTGCCTTTTATACTCTTGTAGCCAAGGAGTCATGCTTTGTTGTTGTTGCTGTCTCGCCATTTACACTCATGCAGGCAAGCAACATGTTTTTTGTTGCTGTCTCATTTTTTATAGTCATACAGGCAGGGAGTGTAGTTTTGTTATTGTTGCTGTCTAGCCTTTCATACTCGTGCGGGCAAAGAGTGAGAAGTATGCTTTGTTGTAACCTTCTCGCCTTTTAAACTCGTCCAGGTAAGGAGTATGCCTTTGTTATTGTTGTTGTCTCGCCTTTTTTACTCGTGCAGGCTAGGAATCTACCTTGCTATTGTTGCCGTCTTGCCTTTTACACTCGTGCAGGCAAAGAGTATACTTTTGTTGTTGTACTTTTCACCTTTTATACACTTTCAGGCAAACAATCTACTTTTGTAGTCGTTGTTGTCTCGCATTCTATACTTATGCGGGAAAGGAGTCTGGTTTTGTTGTTGTTGCATTCTAGCCTTTATAACCTAGCAAGCGAGGTGTAAAGTTTTATTTGTTGTACTTGTCGTATTTTATACTATTGCAGGCAAGATGTCCACTTTTGTTGTCGTTGTGGTCTCATCTTCTGAACTCGTGCGGGCAATGAGTCTAGTTTTGTTATTGTTGTCGTCTCACCTTTTATACTCGGGCGGTCGAGAAGTATACTTTTGTTGTTTTACTTGTCGCCTTTTATACTCTTACGTGCAAAAAGTCCACTTTTGTTGTTGTTGTTGTCTCACCTTTTATACTCATGCAGGCTAGGAGTCTACTTTATTGTTGTTGCTGTCTCACCTTTTATACTCATGCAGACTAGGAGTCTACTTTATTGTTGTTGCTGTCTCACCTTTTACACTGGTGTAGGCAAGGAGTAAGGGGTATGCTTTGCTATCGCCGTATCCCCATTTATACTCGTATGGTAAAGGTATATCCATTTGTTAATGTTGTCATCTCGCCTATTATACTCATGTCGGCCAGGTGTCTGCTTTGCTATTGTTGTTGTCCCGCTTTTATACTCGTGCAAGCAATGAGCCTGCTTTTGTTGTTGTACTTTTCGTCTTTTATACTTTTGCGGACGGGAGCTTGCTTTTGTTGGTGTTGGTGTCTCGCCTTTATACTCGTGAGGGCAAAGAGTCTGGTTTTGTTGTTGGTGACGTTTTGCCTTTTATGCTCAGATGGGCGAGGAGTATACTTTTATTGCCGTCCTTGTCGCCTTTTTAACTCTTGCGTGCAAAATGTACGCTTGTGTTGCTATTGCTGCCCTGCATTTTATACACCTATAGGCTAGGTGTTCGGTTTGTTGTCATCTCGCATTTTATACTCATGCGGGTAACCAGTAAGAAGTATGCTTTGCTGTTACCGTCTCGTCTTTTATACTCGTTCGGGCAGAATATGTTTTTGTTACTGTTGCTGCCTCGCCTTTTATGTTCGTGCGGGCAATGAGTCGAGTTTGCTATTGTTGTCGTCTCGTCTTTCATACCCATGCAGGCAATGAGTATACTTTTGTTGTTATACTTTTTGCCTTCTATACCCTTGCAGGCAGGGAGCCTGTATTTGTTGTTGTTGTAGTCTTGCCTTTTATACTCGTGCAGGTAAGGAGCCTGGCTTTGTTATTGTTAACGTCTCGCATGTTGTACTCGTGCGGATAAGGAGAATGCTTTGTTGTTACCGTCTTGTCTTTTATACTCGTGCGAGCTGGGAGTATGCTTTTGTTGTTGTTGCTGTCTGGCCTCTTATCCTTATGCGGGCAAGGAGTACATTTTTGTTGTTGTACCATTCGCCTTTTATACTTTTGCAGGCAATGAGTCTACTTTTGTTATTGTTGCTGTCTCACTTTTTATGCATGTGCGAGCAAGGAGTATGGTGCTGTTATTCTTACTGCCTCATATTTTACAATCATGCTGGTAAGGAGTAAGCTGTGCTGTTGTCGTCTCGTCTTTTACACTCGTACGGGCGGGGAGTATGATTTTGTTGTTCCTGTTGTCTTGCCTTTCATACTCAGGCAGGCGAGGGGTATACTTATGTTGTTACACTGGTCGCTTTCTACACTCTTGTAGGTAAGCAATCTGCCTTTGTTATCGTTGTCGTCTTGCCTTTTCTACTCGTGCTGGCTAGAAGTTTGCTTTGTTGTTGTCGTCGTCTCGCCTTTTATACTCGTGCGGGCAAGCATCATGCTTTGTTGTTGTCGTCTCGCCTTTTATATTCGTGTGGGCAAAGAGTATACAATGTTGTTGCCATCTCGCATTTCATACTCGCGCAAGCAATGAGTATGCTTTTGTTGTTGTCACCGTCTTGATTTTTATACCCACGCAAGCAAGGTGTCTGGTTTTGTTGTTGTTGTCGTCCCCACTTTTATACTCGCGTGGGCAGGGAGTATGCTTTATTGTTGCTGTCTCCCCATTTATACTCATGCAGGTAAAGAGCATGCATTGCTATTGTCACCTTGCCTTTTGTACTCGTGTGGGCTAAGAGTACGTGTTGTGGTTGCCGTCTTGTTTTTTATACTCTTGAGAGGAAGGAGTATGTTTTATTGTTGTCGTCTCACATTTTATACTCATACAGGCAAGGGGACTAGCTTTGTTGTTGTGGTTGTCTCCCCTTTTATACTCGTGCGGGCAAACAATATGTTTTGTTGTTGCCATTTGCCTTTTATACTCATGCGGGTAAAGAGTATGCTTTACTGTTACCACCTCACCTTTTATACTCTTGAGAGTAAAAAATATGCATTGCTACCGCCCTCTTGCCTTTGATGGTCATGCGGGCAAAGAATATGCGTCGCTACTACCGTTTGGCCTTTTATACTCATCTAAGCAGCGAGTATGCTTTTACGTTTGTTGCCGTCTCGCCTTTTATATTCGTGCGGACAAGGAGTCTTGTGTTGTTTTTCCTGTCGTCTCGCCTTTTATGCTTGTGCGAGCAAGCTACATGATTTATTGTTGTCGTCTCGCCTTCTATGCTCGTCCGGACAAAGAGTATGCGTTGTTGCTGCTGTCTCGCCCTTTATACTCTTGCGAGTAAGGAATCTGCTTTTATGGTTGTTGTCGCCTCACCTTTATACTTGTACAGGCTAAGAGTCTACTTTGTTGTTGTTGCCATGCAGCCTTTTATACTCATGCGAGCAAGGAATATAGTTTTGTTGTTGTACTTTTCGCCTTTTATACTTTTGTGGCAAAGGAGTCTACTTTTGTTGCTCTGCCTGTCGTACCTTGTATTCCCGCGCAGACAAGTAGTCTGGTTTTGTTGTAGTTGTCCACTCGCCTTTTCACTCATGTGGATAAGGAGTATGCTTTGCTATTGTCGTCTCGCCTTTTTTTGATTATGGGAGCAAAGAGTATGCTTTTGTTGCTATTGCCGTCTCGCCTTTTATACTCATGCGGGCAAGGAGTCTAGTTTTGTTGTTGTTGTCATCTCCCCTTTTATACTCGTGCGGACAGGGAGTATGCATGGTTGTTGTCATCTCGCCTGTTATACTCAGGCGAGTAAGGAGTATGCTTTGCTATTGCCGTCTCATTTTTTATACTCTTGTAGGCATAGAGTATGCTTTGTTGCTGCTGTCTCCCGTTTTATACTTGTGCGGGCAAGGCGTATGCTCTGGCCTTGCCACCTAGCCGCTTATACTCGTGCGAGTAAGGATTATGCCTCGCTATAGTCATCTCGCCTTTTATACTCATGCGGACAGCGAGTATGATTTTGCTGTTGTTTTCATCTTGCCTTTTATACTGGTACAGACAAGTAGTCTAGTTTTGTTGTTGTTGTCATATCGCCTGTTATGCTCATGCGGGCAAGCAGCATGCTTTGTTGTTGTCGTCTCGCCTTTTATACTCTTGTTTGCAAGTAGTTTGCCTTTGTTGTTGTTGCCGTCTAGCCTTTATGCTCATGTGAGCTAGGAGTCTTCTTGGTTGTTGTTGTCGCCTCGCTTTTTATACTTATGCAGGCAAGGAATATACTTTTGTTGTTGTATTTTTCGCCTTTTATACTTTTGCGGATAAGGAGTCTGCTTTTGTTGTTCCTACTATCTTGCCTTATAAGCTCGTGCGGGCAAGGAATTGTTTTTGTTGTTGTTGTCGTCTTGCTTTTTATACTCATGTGGGTAAGGAGTATGCTTTCCTATTGCCATCTCGCCTTTTACTTGCGAAAGCAAAGATCATGCTTTTGTTGTTATTGCTGTCTCGCCTTTATATTGAAAGGAAAGAGTATGCTTTTGTCGCTATTGCTGTCTCACCTTCTATATTCGTGCAGGCATGGAGTCTGTTTTTGTTGTTGTTGTCTTCGTCTCCCCTTTTATACTCGTGCAGGAAAGGAGTATGATTTTGATATCATACTGGGGGTTGATTTCTTTGTGAGCGCAAAAGTTGCTATGTTGCCTCACTTGGGTCGTCTCATGATCATGCATGAGGATCATCCATGTTTCGTTGATGGAACGTTCACTCCCTCTTCCAGTATTGGTGGGAAGTTGGGTGGTATGCCATCAGCTATGCAGGTGAAGCATGGGCTGAGGAAGGGAGAAGTCATCTACCTTGCAGCTTTGATGGAGATCAAAGAAGGCATTGTTGCGGAGAAGCCTGATAGCGTGGTGGATCTGTTGGGAAAGTTCACTAACGTGATGCCTCCAGAACTCCTCAAGTGTCTTCCCCCAAGGCGTGCCACTGACCACAAGATCGATTTGGTGCCCGGTTCCAAACCACTAGCACAAGCCCCATATCGCATGAGCCCGCTAGAGTTGGCAGAACTGAGAAAGCAGTTGACGGAGTTGCTGGATGCAGGCCTAATTCAGCCCTCCAAAGCACCATATGGTGCCCCGGTGTTGTTTCAAAGGAAACACGATGCCTCCCTGCGGATGTGTGTTGATTACAGGGCTCTAAACAAGGTGACGGTAAAGAACATGTACCCTATTCCATTGATAGCGGACTTGTTTGACAGGCTAGCGAGAGCCTCATATTTCACCAAGCTGGATCTGCGGTCTGGATATTGGCAAGTCAGGATTGCAGAAGGAGATGAAGGGAAAACCACGTGCATCATTCGCTCTGGCTCCTACGAATTCTTGGTGATGCCATTCGGTTTCACTAACGCCCTTGCTACTTTCTATAATTTAATGAATGATGTGTTTTATGACTTCATTGATCATTTTGTGGTTGTATATCTGGATGATATTGTTGTGTACAGTGAGTCCTTGGAGGATTACTTGTCCCACCTGAGATTGGTGTTGTCTAAGTTGAGAGAGCACCAATTATATGTGAAAAAGAAAAAATGCAAGTTTGCCCAGCAAGAGATTATATTCCTTGGGCATAGGGTGAGTCGAGGGCAAGTTAAAATGGACGAGAAAAAAGTCCAGGCAATAGTGAAGTGAGAGACCCCTACCAAAGTGTCTGAGTTGAGATCCTTTATTGGTTTGTCTAACAACTACAGGAAGTTTGTGCAGGGTTACTCGCCCCATTGACAGACCTACTCAAGAAAGATAGACCTTGGAGGTGGACCACAGATTGCCAAGAAGCCATTGACAAGTTGAAGGCAGCAGTGTCCATGGAGTTGGTCCCAAGGCTGCTTGATTTCGAGTTGCCTTTCAGTGTGCTAACTGACATCTCAGATAAAGCCATCGGAGGTGTGTTGGTGCAAGAAGGCCACCCCATTGCCTATGAGAGCCAGAAACTCAATGATGCAGAGCAACGGTACTTAGCCCATGAGAAGGAGATGCTGGCAGTGGTGCATTGCCTTCGCACCTGGAGGGTGTATTTGCTGGGTTCCCAGTTCGTGGTTCAGACTAACAATGTGGCTAACACATTCTTTCATACTCGGAAGAAGCTTTCTGCACGGCAGGCACGATGGCAGGAGTTCTTGGTAGATTGTGATTTTACTTGGCAACACAAGCCAGGAAGGCAAAATCAGGTGGCAGATGCCCTAAGTCGCCGACAAGTGCAAGAGACAGTTGCTGCCCTCACTCAAGTGCAGAGTGACTTGCTAGACAAATCAGGGAATAGGCCCCACATGATGCCACATATCAGCAAGTGGTAGAGCAGGTCAAAAAGGGTGTGGTAAGGCGGTACTGGCTCAATAATAATTTATTGCATGCCAAGGGTAATCGTGTATATGTTCCCAGTGGTGCAGGCCTTAGAAAGGAGATACTGCGGCAGTCTCATGATTTACAGTGGGCTGGTCATCCTGGCATCGAAAGGATGATGGCCTTGCTATCCCGCAACTGCTACTGGCCAAAGATGGAAGATGACATCGAAGCATATGTCAAGACATGCATCACTTGTCAGCAAGACAAGACAGAGCAGTAGAAGGAGGCGGGTTTGTTGTAGCCACTACCCATTCCTACGATGCCATGGGTGTCGGTTTTGATGGATTTCATTGGCGGGTTCCCAAAGGTTGATGGCATGGGACCTATCGTGGTGGTGGTAGATCGGTTTTCCAAGTATGCAGTGTTTATTCCTGCCCCCTCTTCATGCCAAGCGGAGACAGCCACTGAGCTTTTCTACAAGCAGGTAGTAAAGTAATTTGGGTTGCCTGAAGATATTGTGAGCGTTCGGGATCCTCGTTTTACGTGACGACAAGCCAGCGGAATTGGCTTGAGTTGTTGGATTCGGCCTAATTTTGCTACAATTTTCATAAGTCCTCTTCCACAGGTATGAGGCCCTTTGAGCTAGCTATGGGGCAACAGCCCCTTACTCTCATGATGTGGCAAGGACTAGCTTAAGAGGGAGATGTCCGACAGCACACCGGTTTGCCGTTCTAAGCAACAGCGGCTAGAGGAGGCCCAAGATAGCTTGGACAAGGCAACCAGGCGGATGAAGAAGTATGCGGACTGAGGAAGGAGGGACGTCGAGTTTCAAGTTGGGGATAAGGTGTTCTTGAAACTTACTCCCCAAATTTGGAAGAAGATCAGCAGCAAGATAGTGCATCGTGGGCTAGTTCCAAAGTATGACGATCCTTTCACAGTGGTGAAGAAAGTTGGAAATGTTGCAATAGGTTGCAGCTCCCAGAAAGGTTGAAGGTGCATCCAACCTTCCACGTGAGTTTCTTGAAGCCCTTCCATGAGGAAGTAGGCGATGAGACTCCAAGGAAACAAACACGACGTGCTCCCCCTACAATTAGAACTGAGCTCCAACACGAAGTGGAGAGAATTCTAGACCACCAAACGCAGGGACAAAGTAAGAAGAACAGGTAGGTTGAGTACTTGGTTAAGTGGAAGGATGCCCCAGATAGTGAGGCGAGCTGGGAAAGAGATGTGACTCTATGGCAGTTCGAGAAGCAGGTGGATGAGATCATGGGAAGATGAGGGTTATCAGCCACGATAGAGATCGTGGGGAGATAATGCTTATCTCCAAGTCCTAGATAGCTGGGGGTGTCAGCTATATATAGAACCTATGGATTGTCATTTGTACTCAATGAAAGAGAAATCACTCAGAGAGAAAGAGTGAAACACTGTTGAGAGTTCAGGTGATTGTTCTTTTTTGTTACTTGAGTTAAGTAATAAAAGGTTTGGAAAGGTTCCCGTGTATGCTCCTGTGTCTCTTTTGAGTGTGTGAG
>CM075454.1:2774014-2801514 GCA_037832335.1 Carallia pectinifolia | reverse complement strand
TCTCGCCCATATTTAGCCTTGGACGAAATTTAGTGCCCGATTGGGGCTACATTCCCAAACAACCCGGCTCACAAACAGCGCCTCGTTGTGCAACAGGGTCTGGGTATGACGGGGTTCTCACCCTCTCTGGCGCCCCCTTCCAAGGGACTTGGGCCCCGTCCGCCGCTGAGGACGCATCTCCAGACTACAATTCAGATGTCGGGGGGGCCCGATTCTCAAGGTGGGCTGTTTTCGGTTCGCTAGCTGTTACTAAGGAAATCGTCGTAAGTTTGTTTTCCTCCACTTATTGATATGCTTGAACTCAGCTGATGATCCTACCTGACTTGGGGTCACAATGCGAGAAAGGGTCGGGTTCGTAAGAGTGCAGAGCGACGACGCAGCCTCAGGACACTATGTCAGGGTCTCTCAACCACTGTTGTCAAGGTGAACGTCATCGGGGACATGGTTTTTGGGCCAACCGTGATGTCGGGCACACGGGAGGCCATCTTCCGCCACCAAAGGCAACCCCATCAATTCGATGGTGGGGTGGGGAATATTGTGTGACCCAGGCAAACGTGCCCTTGGCCGAAAGGATTCGGGCGTAACTTGCATTCAAAGACTCGATGGTTCATGGGATTCTACAATTCACACCAGGTATCGCATTTCGCTATGTTCTTCATCAATGATAGAGCCGAGATATCCGTTGCTGTGAGTCGTTTAGATTCTCACTGTGGAGGTCCAATGCCCCGACCGCGATCTGTTCCCAGTGAGACGGGGCATTGCCTTTCAATTTTTTATTTCCTCGGCGCGACCTGCACCGGGGTTTGTTGTTCGTGCCGTGGGGGCGACTGACGAGCGATCAGCCTCACAATAGACGCTGCAGCTTGCAGGTGCCCATGGACCAATGCACGCCCCGCGTCGTGTGATGTTAACTTGTTCACGGGTTGTTCTGCTGGGCAAAGGTTTCGACAATGATCCTTCCATAGGTTCACCTATGAAAATCTTGTTACGACTTATCCAACCTGTAAATGATAAGGTTCAGTGGACTTCTTGCGACATCGCCGGCGGTGAACTGCCCAGGTCGCCGTGATCCGAACACTTCATCGGACCATTCAATCAGTAGGAGCGACGGACGGTGTGTACAAAGGGCAAGGACGTAGTTAACGCGAGCTGATGACTCGCACTTACTAGGAATTCCTCATTGAAGACCAACAATTGCAATGATCTATCCCCATCACAATGAAATTTCAAAGATTACCCAGGCTTGTCGGCCAAGGCTATAAACTTGTTGAATATATCAGTGTAGTGCACGTGCAGCCCATAACATCTAAGGGCATCATAGACCGGTTATTGCCTCAAACTTCCTTGGCCTAGAAGGCCATAATCCCTCTAAGAAGCTGGCCACAGAGGATTACCTCCGCATCTGAGAGTAGATATCTAATTTTCTCAATTAGTGTTCTGTTCATCCTTTTAGCTAAGTCATTCAACTGTGGTGTCTAGGGAGGTGGCCTCTGGTGTTGAATCCCATAAGCCTGACAATATTCATCAAATGGGCCACTATACTCACCACTATTATCAGTACGAACACATTTCAGCTTCTTTCCTATTTGTCTCTCAATCAAGGCATAAAATTTCTTGAAAATATAAAAAAACCAGATCCTTATTCTTCAAAGTATCCACCCTATGCTTCTTAGAGTGATCATCAATAAAAGTCACAAAATAAAGAGCACCACTAAGTGAGCATACCTTCAAAGGACCACAGACATCAGAATGCACCAACTCAAGCAACTTTGACTTCCTAGAAGGTGGGTGACTCTTGAATGTAACTCTAGTTTGTTTCATGGCCAAATAGTGAGGACACTTTTTCAAAACCGCACTCCTAAAACCTGGAAGCTATTTTTTCCCTGTCAAGTAATTATCCCATTTTCACTCATATGGCTCAGCCGATTATACCACAACTCAGTGGTTTTCTCATTATCCACTGCATTCACAACATTTCTAAAGATGAAAGCCTGTATGATATACAAACTAGACCATTTTTTACCACCGACTACAATCTGGGAGCCTTTAATAAGTTTCCACTAACCATCACTGAAGGTACTGTAATAACCTTCATCATTACGTCTGACCGTTGATGCGGGCATTAAGTATGGTTTTGTTGTTGGACTTTTTGCCTTTTATAAACTTGCAAGCAAGGAGTCTACTTTTCTTGTTGTTGCTGTCTCACTTTTTATACTCGTGTAGACAAGGATACTAGTTTTGTTGCTGTTATCGACTCGCTTTTTATACTCGTGCGAGCAACCAATATGCTTTTGTTGTTGTTGTCGTCCCGCCTTTTATACTCATGTCGTCTCGTGTTTTATACTCGTGCAGGCAGGGCGTCTACTTTTGTTGTTGTTGATGTCTGGCCTTTTATACTCGTGCGGTAAGGGACATGCTTTGTTATTGTCGTCTCACCTTTTATACTCTTGCGGGCAAAGAGTATGCTTTGTTGTTACCATCTCACCTCTTATACTCATGCGTGCAAGGAGTATGCTTTTGTTGTTGTTGCCATCTCCATTTTTATACTTGCATGGGCAAGGAGTCTGCTTCCATTGTAGTTGTCCTGCTGCCTTTCGTGCTTGGTTGGGTAAGGACTATAGTTTTCTTGTTGTACTTGTAGTCTTTACACTCTTGTTGTTGTTGTCGTTGTCATCTCGCCTTTTATACTTGTGTGGTCTAATCTTTTATACTCGTATGGGCAAGGAGTTTGGTTTTGTTGTTATTGTTGTATCGTCTTTTACACTCGTGTAGGTAAGGTGCGTGCTTTGTTGCTGCCGTCTCAGCTTTTATACTATTGTTGGCAAGGTTTATGCTTTGTTGTTGCCATCTCACCTTTTATACCCATGCGTGCAAGGAGTATACTTTTGTTGTTGTTGCCATCTCACCTTTTATACCCACATGGTCAAGGATTCTACTTTTGTTGTTGTTATCCTCTCACCTTTTATACTCGGTCGGGTAAGGAGTATACTTTCATTGTTGTACTTATATTCTTTTATACTATTACGGGCAAGGAGTCTGCTTTTGTTGTTGTTGTTGCCGTCTTGCCTCTTATACTCGTGCAGGCTAGGTGTCTGCTTTGCTGTTGTTGCTGTCTCGCCTTTTATACTAGTGCAGGCAAAGAGCATACTTTTGTTGTTATACTTTTTGCCTTTTATACTCTTACGGGTAAGGAGTCTGCTTTTGTTGTTATTATTGTCTCGGGTTATATACCTGTGCAGGCAGGGCGTTTGGTGTTGTTGTTGCTATCATCTTGTCTTTTATACTCGTGCAGGTAAAGAGTGTACAATTGTTGTTGTAGTTCTTTATTTTTATGCTCTTGTAGGCAAGGAGACTGGTTTTGTTATTGTTGTCGTCTCGCCTTTTATACTCATGTGAGCAAAGAGTATGCTTTGCTATTATCGTGTTGCCTTTTATATTCTTATTGGCAGCGAGTATGCATTTATTGTTGTTGTAGTCTTGCCTTTCATACTCGTATGAGCAAGAAGCCTGTTTTTGTTGTTGTTAATGTGTTGCCTTTTATTCTTGTGCAGGCAAGCAGCTTGCTTTGTTATTGTCGTCTTGATGTTTACACCCATGCGGGCAATGAGTATGCTTTGTTGTTGCAGTCTTGCCTTTTATATTCTTGTAGGCAAGGAGTCTGCTTTTGTTGTTGTTGATGTCTAGCCACTTAATTCAAGCGAGCTAGGAATCAGTTTTGTTGAGGTTACCGTCTCTCCTTTTATAGTCATGCAGGCAAGGAGTATACTTTAGTTGTTTTACTTTTCACCTTTTAAGCTCTTACAGGCAAAGAGTCAACTTTTATTGCAGTTGCTGTCTCGACTTTTATGCTTGGACAGGCAACAAGTCTGGTTTTGTTGTTGTACTTGTTGCCTATTTTACTCTTGCGGCCAAGGAGTTTGTTTTTGTTGTTGCTGCCGTCGCGCCTTTTACACTTGTGTGGGTAGGAGTCTGGTTTGCTGTTGTTATCGCCTCGCCTTTTATACTCATGTGGGCATTGAGTATGCTTTTGTTGTTGGACTTTTTTCCTTTTATACTCTTGCGGGTAAGGAGTCTACTTTTGTTGTTGTTGCTATCTTGACTTTTATTCTCGTGCAGGCAACGATATTAGTTTTGTTGTTGTTACCGACTCGCCTTTTATACTCATGCAGGCAAGGAGTATGCTTTGCCGTTGCCGTCTTGCCTTTTATTCTTGTATGTGCAAGGACTATGCTTTTGTTGTTGTTGTCGCCTTTCCTTTTATACTCGCACAGCCAAGGAGTCTGCTTTTGTTGTAGTTGTCCTCTTGCCTTTTATACTCGTACAGCTAAAGCGTATGCTTTGCTGTTGTCGTTTCACCTTTTATACTCGTGCGAGCAAGGAGTATGCTGTTGTTGTTACTGTCACACTTTTATACTTGTGGGGGTAAGGGGTGAAGTTTTGTTGTTGTTACCGTCTTGCCTTTCATATTTGTGCGGGCTAGAAGCATGTTTTATTGCTACCGTCTTGCATTTTACGCTCGTGTGAGTAAGGAGTTTGATTTGTTGTTGTCGTCTTGCCGTTTATACTCATGAGTGCAAGGAGTATGCTTTGTTGTTACCGTCCTGCCTTGCATACTCTTGTGGGTAAGGAGTCTGCTTCTGTTGCTACTGCCGCTTTGCCTTTTATACTCGTGAGCGAAAGGCGTTTGCTTTGCTGTTGCTACCGTCTACCATTTTATACTCGTATAGGCAAGGAGTATACATTTACTTTTTTGCTTTTCGCCTTTTATATTCCTACGCACAAGGAGTCTACTTTTGCTATTGTTACTGTCTCACATTTTGTACTCGTGCAAGCTAGCAGCCTACTTTGCTATTGCCACCGTCTCGCTTTTTATGCTTGTGCAAGCAAGGATTATACTTTTATTTTTTCATTTTTTCCCTTTTATAATCTTGCAAGCAAGGAGTCTACTTTGACTGTTGTTGCCATCTCGTTTTTATACTCGTACGGGCAAGCAGCAACCTTTGTTCGTGCCGTCTCAGCATTTATACCCCAGCAAACAAGGAGTACGCTTTGTTGTCAAGGCCTTGCTTTTTATACTCTTGTGCATAAGGAGTCTGCTTTTGTTGTTGCTATTGTCTCGCCTTCTATATTGGCAAGGGCTAGGCGCCTTCTTTGCTATTATTATCGTGTTGCCATTTATACTCATGTGGGCAAGGAGTATGCTTTTATTTTTGTGCTTTTTGCCTTTTATATTATTGTAGGCAAAGAGTCTACTTTTGTTGTTGTTGTCGCCTCTCCTTTTACACTGATACAGGCAACGAGTCTAGTTTTGTTGTTGTTGCTGTCTTGCCTTTTACACTCGTATGGGCAAGCCGCATACTTTGTTGTTCCTGTCTCATATTTTATACTCGTGTGAGTATGGAGGATGCTTTGTTGTTGTCGTCTCGTCTTTTATACTCATGCGAGCAAGGAGTATACTTTGTTGCCACCTCCCCTTTTATGCTCGTGTGGGCAAGGTGTCTGGTTTTGTTGTTGCTGCCATCTCATCTTTTATACTCACGCGGGCAAGGGGTATGCTTTGCTATTGCTATCTCTCCTTTCATACTCGTGTTGGCAGGGAGTATGCATTTGTTGATGTTGCCTTCTCGCCTTTTATACTGATACAGGAAAGGAGTCTGGTTTTGTTGTTGTTGCAGTGTCACCTTTTATTCTCACGAGGGCAAGTAGCATGCCTTGATGTTGACGTGTCGCCTTTTATACTCGTGTAGTGAAGGAGTCTACTTTTGTTGTTGCTAGCATTTAGCCTTTTAAGTCATGCAGGCAAGGAGTCTGCTTTTCTGTTGTTACTATGTTACCTTTTCTACTCGTGCGGGCAAGGAGTACACTTTTGTTAATGTGCTTTTCGCCTTTTATACTCTTGCAGGCAAAAAATATACTTTTGTTGATGTTGCTATCTCACCTTTTATGCTCACGTGGGCAAGGGGTCTAGTTTTGTTGCTGTACTTTTTGCCTTTTTTGCTCTTGCGGGCAAAGAGTCTGCTTTTACTACTGTTGTCGTCTCGCCTTTTATGCTCGTGTGGGCAAGGTGTCTGGTTTTGTTGTTGCTCCTGTCTCATCTTTTATACTCATGCGGGCAAGGGGTATGCTTTGCTATTGCTATCTCTCCTTTCATACTCGTGTTGGTAGGGAGTATGCATTTGTTGATGTTGCCTTCTCGCCTTTTATACTGATATAGGCAAGGAGTCTGGTTTTGTTGTTGTTGCAATGTCACCTTTGATTCTCACGAGGGCAAGCAGCATGCCTTGTTGTTGACGTGTCGCCTTTTATACTCGTGTAGCGAAAGAGTCCACTTCTGTTGTTGCTGCCACTTAGCCTTTTAAGTCATGCGGGCAAGGAGTCTGCTTTTCTGTTGTTACTGTGTTACCTTTTCTACTCGTGCGGGCAAGGAGTACACTTTTGTTAATGTGCTTTTCGCCTTTTATACTCTTGCAGGCAAAAAATATACTTTTGTTGTTGTGCTATCTCACCTTTTATGCTCATGTAGGCAAGGGGTCTGGTTTTGTTGTTGTACTTGTCGCCTTTTTTGCTCTTGCAGGCAAAGAGTCTGCTTTTACTGTTGTTGCCGTCTCGCCTTTAATACTCGTGCGAGTTAGGAGTCTGCTTTGCTATTATTGTCGTCATGCCTTTTATACTAAAGCTGGCAAGGAGCATAATTTTGTTGTTTTACTTTTTTGCCATTTATGCTCTTGTGGGCACGGAGTCTGTTTTAGTTGACGTTGATGTCTCGCCTTGTATGCTCGTGCAGGCAAGGATTCTATTTTTCTTATTGTTATCGAATCAACTTTTATACTCATTCAAGCAAGGAGTATGCTTTGTTGTTGCTAACAATCCTTTTATACTCGTACGAGCAAAGAGTATGCTTTTGTTGTTGTTGTCGTCTCGCCTTTTATACTCATACGAGCAAGGAGTCTAGTTTTGTTGTTGTTGCTAGCTCGCCTTTTATACTCATGCGGGCAATGAGCATTCTTTGTTGTTGTTGTCCTTCTTTTTATGCTCATACGCACAAGGAATATGGTTTGTTGTCGACGTCTTGCCTTTGTTGTTGCTGTCGTTCAGGCAAGGAGTCTAGTTTTGTTGTAGTTGTCATCTTGCCTTTTATACTCGTGCCGCCGAGGAGTATGCTTTTGTTGTTTTTGTCGTCTCACCTTTTATACTCGTGCGGTCAAAGAGTCTGGCTTTGTTGTTGTCGCTATCTCATCTACAATACTCACATGGGCAAGGGGTTAGTATTTGTTGTTGCTGTCGGCTTGCCTTTTATGCTCGTGTAGGCAAGGGGTATTCTTTGTTGTTGCCATCTCACCTTTCCTACTCGTGCGAGCAAGGAGAATGATTTTGTTGTTGTTGTCGTCTCGCCTTTTGTACTAATTTGGGAAAGGAGTCTGGTTTTGTTGTTGTTTCTGTCTCCCATGTTATACCCGTGCAGGAAAAGAGAATGCTCTTTTGTTGCCTTCTCGCCTTTTACACTCATACGAGTGAGGAGTATGCTTCATTGTTCCCATCTCGCCCTTATACCTGGGCAGGCGAGGAGCATACTTTTGTTGTTGTACTTGTCTCCTTTTACACTCTTGCGGGTAATGACTTTGCTTTTGTTATTGTCGCTGTCTCGCTTTTTATATTCTTGTGAGTAATAAGTCTGATTTTCTTATTGTTGCTGTTTCGCCTTTTATATTCGTGTGTGCTAGGAGTCAGCTCTGCTGTTATTACCATCTTGCCCTTTATACTCATGTGGGCGACGAGTATACTTTTATTTTTGTATTTTTTGTCTTTTGTATTCTTGTGGCAAGGAGTCTACCATTTCTGTTGTTACTGTCTTGGCTTTTATACTCGTGCGGGTAAGGAGTCTACTTTTGTTGTTGTTGTCGTCTCGCCTTTTATACTCGTGTGTACTAGGAGTCTGCTTTGATGTTGTTGCTATCTCGCCTTTTATACTCATGCATGCTAGGAGTCTGCTTCGTCGTTTTTACTAGCTTACCTTTTATACTCGTGCCACAATGACTATGCTTTTATCGTTGTACTTTTCGTCTTTTATAATCTTTTGAGCAAGGAGTCTACTTTTGTTGTGGTTGTTGTCTCGCCTTTTATACTCATACGAACTACCAGTCAACGTTGCTATTGTTGCCCTCCCCCCTTTTATACTCGTATGGGCATGGAGTATGCTTTTGTTGTTGTACTTTTCGCCTTTCCTATTCCTGCGGGCAAGGAGTCTATTTTTGTTGTTGCTCCTGTCTTACTTTTCATACTCATGCGGGTAAGGAGTCTGTTTTTGTTGTTGTTGTCGTCTCACATTTCACACTCACACAGGCAAAGAGTATACTTTTGTTGTTGTACTTCTGGCCCTTTACACTCTTAAGAGTGAGGAGTCTGGTTTTGTTACAGTTTTTGGCTTACCTTTTATACTCCTGCAAGCAATCAACAAGCTTTACTGTTGACGTCTCACGTTTTATACTCGTCCGGGCAAGGAGTATGCTTTGTTGTTGTTGTCTCGCCTTTTATACTCTTACAGGCAAGGATTCTACTTTTGTTATTATTAATGTCTTGCCTTTTATACTTGTGCGGCCTAAGCATTTGCTTTGTTGTTGTTACCATATTGCCTTTTATGCTCCTGCAGGGAAGGAGTATGCTTTATTTTTGTGCTTTTTCCCATTTGTATTCTTGCGTGTAAGGAGTCTACTTTTGCTGTTGTTACCATCTCAGTTTTTATACTCGTGCAGGCAAGGAGTCTGGTTTTGTTGTTGTTGGCATCTTGCTTTTTATACTCTTGCGGGCTAGAAGTCTACTTTGCTATTGTTGCCGTCACGCCTTTTATACTCGTGCAAGCACGAAATATGATTTTGTTATTGTTGTCATCTTGCCTTTTATACTCTTGCAAGCAAGGAGTATGCTTTTTTGTTATTGCCGTCTTACCTTTTATACTGGTGCGGACAAAGAGTATAGTTTTGTTGTTGTTGCCATCTCACTTATAAACTCGTGCGAGTAAAGAGTGTGCTTTCTCGTTGCTGCCTTACCTTTTATCCTCGTTTGGGCAAGGAGTATGCTTTACTGTTGCCGCCTTGCCTTTTATACTCGTGCAAGTAGGGTATATGCTTTTGTTGTTGTTGCTGTCTTTTATCCTCTTGCAGCCTAGAAGTATGCTTTGTTGTTGTCGTCTCACCTTTTATACTCGTGCGGGCATGGAGCATATTGTTGTTGTTACCTTCTCGCGTTTTATACTTGTACAGGCATGGAGTCTGGGTTTATTGTTGTTGCTGCCTCGCTTTTTACACTCGTGCGAGAAAGCAGCTTGCTTTATTGTTTTCGTCTCTTCTTTTATAGTCATGCGGGCAAGCAGTACGCCTTGTAGTTAACGCCCCACTTTTTATAGTCGTGCGGGCAAGCATCATGCTTTGTTCTTGCCATCTTGCCTTATATAGTCATGTAGGCAAGAAGTATGCGTTTTTATTACTGTCTCGCCCTTTATACTCTTGCGGGCAAGGTGTTTGCTTTTGTTGTTGTTGTCGTGTCGCCTTTTATACTTATGCGGGCAAGCAGCATGCTTTGTTGTTGTCGTCTTGCCTTTTATACTCGTGCGGGCAAGCATCATGCTTTATTGCTGCCGTCTCGCCTTTTATAGTTGTGCGGGCTAGGAGTATTCGTTGTTATTGCTGTCTCGCCTTTTATACTATTCCAAGAAAGGAGTCTGTTTTTGTTGTTGATGTTGTGATCTCGCTAGTGAGGGCTACGCGTCTGCTTTGCTGTTGTCGTCACGCCTTTTATACTCATGCAGGCAGGGAGTATGCTTTTGTTGTTATTGATGTCGTCTCGCTAGTGAGGGCTAGGCGCTTGCTTTACTGTTGTTGTCTAGCCATTTATACCTATACGGGCAAGGAGTCCGGTTTTGTTGTTGTTGTCGTCTTGCCCTTTTATACTCATATGGGCAAACAATATGCTTTGTTGTTGCCGTCTTGCCTTTTATACTCGTGCAGGCAAGAAGTATGCTTTGTTGTTACTGTCTCATCTTTTGTATTCTTGCGGGCAAGGAGTGTACTTTTGTTGTTGTTGCGGTCTTACCTTTGACGCTCTAGTGGGCTAGAAGTCTACTTTGTTGTTGCTACCGTCCCACCTTTTATACTTGTGTAGGTGAGGAGTATGCTTTAGTTGTTATGCTTTTAGCCCTTTACACTCTTGCGGGCAATGAGTCTGGTTTTGTTGTTGTTGTTGTCCCACCTGTTATGGTCATGCTAGTAAAGAGTCTGGTTTTGTTGTTTTTGTTGTCTCACCTTTTTATACCCTTGTGGGAAAGGAGTCTAGTTTTGCTGTTGTTGTCGTCTTGCCTATTATACATGTGTGGGCAAGGAGTATACTTTTATTGTTGTACTTTTCGCTCTTTATATTCTTTTGGCTAAGGAGTCTACTTTTGCTGTTGTTGTCGTCTCATCCTTACAACTGTCCGGGCAAAGAGTATAGTTTTGTTGTTGATGTCGTCTCGCCTTTTATACTCAGGGGGTCAAGGAGTATACGTTTGCTATTGCACTTGTCAGCTTTTATACTCTTGCAGCCAATGAGACTGCTTTTTTTGTTGTTGCCGTCTCATATTCTATACATGTATGGGCTAGGAATCTGCTTTCCTATTGTTGCTATCTCGCCTTTTATACTCTTGTGGACAAAGTGTATGTTTTCCTGTTGCCGTCTTGCCTTTTATACTCGTGCGGGCAACGAGTAAGCTTTAATGTTGCCTTCTCCGCTTTTATACTCGTGCAGGTAAGAAGCATGCGTTGCTGTTGCCCCCTCGCCGTTTATACTCCTACAGGCAAGAAGTATGGTTTTGTTGTTGTTTGTTGTCTTGCCTATTATACTTGTACGGGTAAGGAGTCTGGTTTTGTTGTTGTTGTCGTCTTGCCTTTTTTACTCATGCAGGCAAGCAACATGCTTCATTGTTGCCGTTTGGCCTTTTATAGTCGTGCGGGCAAGGAGTATGCTTTGTTATTACCGTCTCGTCTTTTATACTCGAACGGATGAGGAGTATGCTTTTGTTTTTGTACTTGTCACCTTTGATACTCTTTCGGGCAAATAGTCTAGTTCTGTTGTTGTTGCCGTCTCACCTTTTGTTGTTGTGTTTTTGCCTTTTAAACTATTGCGGGCACAGAGTCTACTTTTGTTGTTCTTGCCGCATCGCGTTTTATACACGTGCAAGCAATGAGTCTGGCTTTGTTGTTGTTGCCGTATTTGCCTTTTATACTCGTGCAGCCAAGGAGTATACTTTCTTTGTTGTACCTTTCGACTTTTATACTCTTGCGAGTAAGGAGTCCACTTTTGTTGTTGTTGTCGTCTCGCCTTTTATACTCATGCAGGCTGGAAGTCTGCTTTTTTTGTTGTTGCTGACTTGCCTTTTATACTCATAGAGGCAAGGGGTCTAGGTTTGTGGTTGTTGCCATCTCGCCTTTTATACTAGTGCCGGCAAGCAATCGGCTTCATTGTTGCCATCTTGCCTTTCGCACTTGGGCTAGCGCGGAGCATACTTTTGTTATCGTACTTGTCGCCGTTTTTACTCTTGCGGGCAAGGAGTCTGGTTTTGTTATTATTGTCGTCTAGCTTTTTATACTCGTGAGGGCTATGCTTTTGCTTTGCAGTTGATACCGTCTCACCTTTTATGCTCATGCAGGCAAGGAGGATACTTTTGATTTTGTACTTTTTGCCCTTTCTATTCTTCCAAGCATGGAGTCTACTTTTGCTGTTGTTTTCGTCTCGCCTTGTATACTTGTCTGGACTAGGAGTTTGCTTTTGTTGTTGTTGACGCCTTGCCTATTATACTCATGCGGGCAGGGAGCATGCTTGTTTTGCCATTTCCGTGTCGCCTTTTATACTCGTACGGGCAAGAAGTCTGGTATGTTGTTGTTGCCGTCGGGCCTTTTGTACTCGTGCGAGCAAGCAGCATGCTTTGTTGTTGCCATATTGCCTTTTATACTCGTGTGGGCGAGGTATATTCTTTGTTGTTGCTGTCTTGCTTTTTATACTCGGGCGTGTGAGGAGTATACCTTCATTGTTGTACTTTTTGCATTTTATACTCTCGTAGGTAAGTAGTCTGGTTTTGTTGTTATTGCCTTCTCGCCTTTTATACTCGTGCAGGCAAAGAGTATACTTTTGTTGATATATTTTTTTCCTTTTATACTCTTCCGGGCAAGGAGTCTACTTTGATTGTTGTTGCCATCTTGCCTTTTATGCTCATGTGGGTAAGGAGTCTGGCTTTGTTGTTGTTGCTGTCTCGCCTTTTATACTCGTGTTTGCAAGGAGTATACTTTTGTTATTGTGCCTTTTGCCTTTTATACTTTTGCAAGCAAGGAGTCTCCTTTTATTGTTGTTGCCGTCTCGCCTTTCCTACTCGTGCGGGCTAGGAGTCTGCTTTGCAGTTATTAGCATCTCGACTATCATATTCATGCGGGCAGGGTGTATGGTTTTGTTATTGTTTGCCGTCTCGCCTTTTGTACTCATGCGGGCAATGAGTATACTTTTGTGGTTGCACTTTTTGCCTTTTATACTGTTGCGGGCAAGGAGTTAGTTTTTGTTGTTGTTACTGTCTCGCCTTTTATACCCATGCAGACAAAGAGTCTGGTTTTGTTGTTGTTGCCCTCTCGCCTTTTATACTCATGCGGGCAAGGAGTGTGCTTTTGTTATTGTTGTTGTCTCACATTCTGTACTCGTGCGGGCTAGGAGTGTGATTTGCTGTTGTTGCTATCTCGCCTTTTATACTCATGCGGGCAGGGAGTATACTTTTGTTGTTGTACCTTTGGCCTTTTATACACTAGCGAGCAAAAAGCATGCTTTTGTTGTTGTTACTATCTCACCTTTTACACCCGTGCGGGCAAGGAGTCTGGTTTTGTTGTTGTTGTCGTCATGCCTTTTATGCTCGTGTGGGCAATGAGTGTGCTTTGCTGTTGCCGCCTCACCTTTTATATTCATGCGGGCAAGGAGCGTTCCTTTTGTTAATGTTGTCATCAAACCTTTTATACTTGTGAGGGCAAGGAATTTGGTTTTGTTATTGTTGCCGTGTCGCGTTCTATGTTCGTGAGGGTGAGGAGCATGCTTTGTTGTTGTCGTCTCACCTTTTATACTCATGCAAGTAAGGGGTATCCTTTGCTATAGCCGTCGCGCCTTTTATACTTGTGCAGGTAAAGACTATGCTTTTGTTGTTGTCGCCATCTCAACGTTTATACTTGTACAGGCAAGTAGTCAAGCTTTGTTGTTGCTGTCTCAAATTTTATACATGCCTTTTGTACGTGTTCAGGTAAGGAATATGCTCTACTGTTACCATATCGCCTTTTAAGCTCATGCAGGCAAATAGTATGCTTTGCTGTTGCTGTCTCGTATGGACAAGGGGTCTGGTTTTGTTGTCATTACCCTCTTCCCTTTTACACATCTGCGGGTAAGCAGCATGCTTTGTTGTTGTCGTCTCGCCTTTTATACTGGTGTAGACATGGAGTTTGCTTTGTTGTCGCTATCTCACCTTTTATACACTTGTAGGCAAAGAGTCTGGTTTTGTTGTTGTTGCCATCTCAATTTTTATACTCGTTTGGGCAAGGAGTATGCTTTGCTAATGTCATCTCGTCTTTTACGGTCATGCAAGCAAAGGGTATGCTTTTGTTGTTCTTACTGTCTCGCCTTTTACGCTCGTGCGGGCAACGATTCTTGTTTTGTGTTGTTTTCATCTTGCCTTTCATACATGTGTGGGGTAAGAGTATGCTTCGCTATTGTCATCTCGCCTCTTATACTCGTGGGAGCAAAGAACGAGCTTTTGTTGTTGTTGCCATTTCGTATTTTATACTTGTGCGGCAAAGGAGTGTGGTTCTTGTCATCTTGCCTTTTATACTCGTGCGGGCAAGGAGCATGCTTTTTAGTTGTCGTCTCGCCCTTTATACTTTTGTGGGAAAGGAATATGCTTTGCTATTGTTGTCTCGCCTTTTATATTCGTGCGGGCAAGGAGTATGCTTTTGTTGTTATTGCTGTCTCAACTTTTATACACGTGCGGACATTGAGTCTGGTTTTGTTGTTATTGTCGTCTCGTCCTTTATACTCGTGCGGGCAAGGAGTATGCTTTGTTGTTGTTGTCTCGTCTTTTATACTTTTGCAGGCAATGAGTATGCTTTACTATTGTTGTCTAGCCTTTTATACAATTGACAGAAAGGAGTATGCTTTATACTCATGCAGGCAAGGAGTATGCTGTGCAGTTACTGTCTTGCCTTTTATACCCATGTGAGTAAGGAGCATCCTTTTGTCGTTGTTGTCGTCTTGCCTTTTATACCCATATGGCAAGGAGTCTAGTTTTGTTGTTGTTGCCATCTCGTTGTTTATACTCATGTGGGCAAGAAGTATACTTTTGTTTTTGTACTTTTTGCCTTTTATACTCATGCAGGCAAGGAGTCTGCTTTGCTACTGTTACCATCTCACATTTTACACTCTTGCGAGTAAGTAGTATACTTTTGTTGTTGTACTTTTTGCTTTTTATACTCTTGCGGACAAGGAGTCTAGTTTTGTTGTTGTTTTCGTCTCGCCTTTTATCGTTGTGCTGGCAAGGAGTGTAGTTTTGTTGTTGTTACCATCCCGCCTTCTATACTTGGGAGGGCAAGGCCTGTACATTCGTTGTTGTGCTTGTCATCTTTTATGCTCTTGCAAGCAAGGAGCCTACTTTTGTTGTTTTTGCCTTCTCGCCTTTTACACTAGTGTGAGCTAGGAGTCTGCTTTGCTGTTGTTGCCGTCTTGCCTTTTTGAACGCGTGCAAGAAGGTGTATACTTTTCTTGTTGTACTTTTCTCCTTCTATACTCTTGCGGGTAATGAGTCTAATTTTGTTGTTGTTATTGTCTCGCATTTTATACCTGTGCAGGCAAAGAGTCTGGTTTTGTTGCTATTGCCGCCTCGCCTTTTATACTCTAGCGGACAAGGAGTCTACTTTTGTTGTTGTTTCCGTCTCGTCTTTTATCTTTGTACAGTTAAGGAGAACAGTTTTGTTGTTGTTGCCGTCCCGTCTTCTATACTCGGGAGGGCAAGCAGTCTACTTTTGTTGTTGTGCTTGTTGTCTTTTATACTCTTGCAGGCAAGGAGTCTACTTTTTTTGTTTTTGTCTTCTCGCCTTTTGTACTCGTGCTGGCTAGGAGTCTGCCTAGCTGTTATTGCCATGTTGCCTTCTATATACGCGCAAGAAGGAGTATACTTTTCTTGTTGTACGTTTTGCCTTTTAAGCTCTTGCGGGCAATGAGTCTACTTTTGTTGTTGTTACTATCTCGCAATTTATACCTATGCTAGCAAAGAGTATGCTTTTGTTGTTGTTGTCATCTCTCCTTTTATGCTCATACAGGCAAGGAGTCTGGTTTTGTTGTTGTTGCTGTCTCTCCTTTTATACTCAACCGGGCGAGGAGAATGCTTTGTTGTTGTTGTCTTGCCTTTTATACTCGTGCGAGCAAGAAGAATGCTTTGCTGTTGTCGTCTTGCTATGGTACTCGTGTGGGCAAGGAGTACGCTTTGTTTTTGCCATCTCGTCGTGGTACTCATGCGGGTAAAGAGTATGCTTCATTTTTGCCACCTCGCCTTTTAAACTCTTGCATGGAAAGAGTATGCTTTGCTGTTGCCATTGCCATCTTGCATTTTATACTCGTACAGGCAGGGAACTGTCTCGCCTTTTATACTCGCACGGGTAAGGCGTATGCGTTGCTATTGCTATGTCGCCTTTTATACTCTTACGAGAAAAGAGTATTCTTTGCTGTTGCCATCCCGCCTTTTATACTCGTGTGGCCAAAGCGTATACTTTGTTCTTGTCATCTCGCCTTTTATACTTATGCGGGTAAGGAGTATGCCTTGTTGTTGTCGTGTCGCCTTTCACATTCGTGCGAGCAACAAGTATGCTTTTGTTATTGTTGCCGTCTCACTTTTTAGTACTCGTACAGACAAGGAGTTTGGTTTTGTTCTTGCGGTCGTCTCGCCTTTTTTACTTATGCAAGGAAGCAGCACACTATCTTGTTGCTGTCTCGCATTTTATACTCATAAGCACAGGCAGTCCAATTTTGTACTTGTTGTCGTCTCGCCTTTTTTACTCATGCATGCAAACAACATGCTTTGTTGTTACTGTCTCGCCTTTTATACTAGTAGGACAAAAAGTATGCTTTGTTGTTGTCGTCTCACATTTTATACTCTTGCGGGCAAGGAGTCTGGTTTTGTTGTTGTTGTCGTGTAGTCTTTATACTCATGCGGGCTAGGAGTATGCTTTGTTATCGCTACCGTCTCCACTTTTATAATCGTGTGGGCTGCTTTTGTTGTTGTTGTCGTCTTGCCTTTATACTCGTGCGGGATACGGGAATGCTTTGTTATTACTACCATCTCCACTTTTATGTCTGGGCATGGAGTATACTTTTGTTGTTGTACTTTTTGCCTTTTATACTCTTGCTAGTAAAGAGTCTACTTTAGTTGTTTTTGCCATCTTGCCTTTTATCTTCGTGCGAGCAAGGACTTTGGTTTCGTTGCTGTTGCCATCCCATATTTATACTCAGGCGGGCTAAGAGTATACTTTTGTTGTTGTGCTTGTCGCCTTTCATACTCTTGCCGGCAAGGACTCTGCATTTGTTGTTTTTGCTGTCTTGCCTTTTAAAATCGTGCGGGCTACGAGTTTTATTTGTTATTGTTACTGTCTCGCCTTTTTTACTCATACAAGCAAGGAGTATACTTTTCTTGTTGTACTTTTCGCCTTTCATACTAGTAGGACAAAGAGTCTGCTTTTGTTGTTGTTACTGTCTCGCCTTTTATACCCCTGCGGCCAAGGAGTTTGACTTTGTATCTCGCCTTTTATTCTTGTGCAGGTAAGGAGTATGCTTTGTTGTTGCTGTCTCGCCTCTAAACTCGTGCCAGTAAGGAGTATACTTTACTGTCATCGTCTTGCCTTTTTTACTCATGTGAGTAAAAAGTATGCTTTTGTTGTTCTTGTTATCTCACCTTTACACCCGTATGGGCAAGGAATCTATATTCATTATTTTTGCTGTCTTGCCTTTTATACTCATACGGGTGAGGAACATGCTTTGTTGTTGCTGTCTCGCCTTTTATGCTCATACGAGCAAGAACTATACTTTTGTTGTCGTACATTTTGCCTTTTATACTCTTGCAGGTAAGGTGTCTGCTCTTATTGTTGTTACTATCTTGCCTTTTATAACCGTGTAGGCAAGAAGCCTGGTTTTGTTGTTGTCGTCGTCTCGCTATTTATTCTTTTGTGGGTAAGGAGTATGCTTTGCTGTTGTCGTTTCGTCCTTTAGTTGTGTGGGCAAAGAGTCTAGTTTTGTTTCTGCTGCCAACTCGCCTTTTATACTCTTGTAGGCAAGAAGCAAGCTTCACTATTGTCGTCTCGCTTTTTATACTTTTATGGGCTAGGAGTGTCCTTTTGTTGTTGTTGCCATCTTGCCTTTTATACTCTCGTGGGCATGGAGTCTGCATTTGTTGTGGTTGTTGTCTCGCTTTTATGCTCACGCAGGCTAGGAGTATGATTTGTTGTTGCTACTGTTTTCCCTTTTGTACTCGTGTGGGAAAAGAGTATACTTTTGTTGTTGTACGTTTTGCCTTTGATACTCTAGTAGGCAAGGAGTCTACTTTTGTTGTTGTTGCCGTCTCACCTTTTATCTTCGCATAGGCAAAGACTCTGGTTTTGTTGTTTTTGCCGTCTTGCCCTTTATACTCCAGCGGGCTAGGAGTATACTTTTGTTGTTGTGATTGTCGCATTTTATACTCTTGCCCGCAAGGAGTCTGCATTTGTTATTTTTGTTGTCTAGCCTTTAAACTCGCATGGGCTACGAATCTGTTTTGTTGTCTCACCCTTTATATTCGTGCAGCTGAGGAGCATGCATTGTTGTTGTTGTCTCGCCTTTTATACTCGTGTGGGCAAGGATGATACTTTTCTTGTTGTACATTTTCCCTTTTATAGTCTTGCGGGCGAGGTATTTACTCTTGTTGTTGTTACTGTTTCGCGTTTTATACCACTGCAGGTAAGGAGTCTGGTTTTGTTCTTGTTGCCGTCTCGCCTTTTATTCTCGTGCAGGTAAGGAGTATGCTTTGCTGTTGCTATCTTGCCTTTTTACTTGTGCAAGCAAGGAGTCTAGTTTTGTTGTTGTTACCTACTCGCTTTTTATACCTGTGCCAAAATGAAAAATGCTTTGTTGTTGTCGTCTCTTTTTTATACTCCTGCGAGCAAGGAGCATGCTTTTGTTGTTGTTGCCGTCCTGCCTTTTATACTCGTGTGGCCAAGGAGTCTAGTTTTGTTGTTGTTCCCTTCTCGCTTTTCCTGCTCGTGCGGGTAAGGAGCATGCTTTATTGTTGCCATCCTGCCTTTTATACTTGTGCGTGTAAAGAGTATGCTTTGTTGTTGCCGTGTCGCCTTTTATGCTATTGTAAGGAAGGAATATGCTTTGTTGTTGCGATCTCACCTTTTATAATCATGCGGGCCTGTTCCCTGATTTTGTCTAGCAAGTCACTCTGCACTTGAGTCAGGGCAGCAACCGTCTCTTGCACTTGTCGACGACTTAGGGCATTCACTACCTGATTTTGCCTACCTGGCTTGTGTTCCCAAGTAAAACCGTACTCAGCCAAGAGCTCTTGCCACTGTTCCTACCATGCAGAAAGCTTCTTCTGAGCCTGAAAGAATGTGTTAGCCACATTGCCGGTCTGAACCACGAACCGGGTACCCAGCAAATACACCGTCCAGGTGCAAAGGCAATGCACCACTGCCAGCATCTCCTTCTCATTGGCTGAGTACCGCTGCTCTGCATCATCGTGGGCTGGTTCCAAAGTATGATGGTCCCTTCACAGTGGTGAAGAAAGTTGGCAATGTTGCATGAATGTTGCAGCTCCCAGAAAGGTTGAAGGTGCATCCAACCTTCCACGTGAGTTTCTTGAAGCCCTTCCACAAGGAAGCAAGCGATGAGCCTCTAAGGGAACAAGCACAACGTGCTCCCCCTACAATCAAAACTGAGTTCCAATGTGAAGTGGAGAGAATTCTAGACCGCCGAACGGAGGGAAAAAGTAAGAAGAACAGGCAGGTTGAGTACTTGGTGAAGTGGAAGAATGCCCCAGATAGTGAGGCGAGCTGGGAAAGAGATGTGACTCTATGGCAGTTCGAGAAGCAGGTGGAAGACTACCTATCAACCTTACCAATGAGGACGTTGGCTTCAACAAGTGGGAGCGGTTTGTTAGCCCCATGAACACTTGGCATGCAGGAGTTGGCGGCACCTTGCATCGATTCCTAGCGTGGGACTTTGGAGTGGCTGGGCACTCCTTGAAGCAAGGTGAAAGGTGAGAGGGTCAGCGTAGACACAGGCCTACATGCGGATCCCAGTGTGGACCAACACTTGGGTTGGACAAAGGATGCTGGGCTACATGTTCGTGGGCTCCATCAGATTGGTTATGGGATAGGGCCAAGAGGCCCAAAACACAGGACTGGGTCTTGGCCAAGTCTGCATGGCACTGCATGGCATTGCAAGGCACTGCGTGGCACCGAGTCTCCTACGACATGTGCAATGTGGGGATGTGGCTTATCATTAGGATAATGCTCATCAGATCGTGCATGGCAAAGGATTGTGGGTAGATAAGGCTTATCGAGATCAAGTGATGGATGATCGTGGGAGATAAGGCTTATCAGGATCAAGTCATGGATGTGATCGTGGGAAGATGAGGGTTATCAGCCACGATAGGGATCGTGGGGAGATACTTTTCTGCTAGGAGTCTGTTTTGCTGCTATTGTACTCTCGTCTTTCACAGTTGTGCAGGCAAGAAGTATACTTTTCTTATTATACTTCTCGTATTTTTGTACTCTTGCAAGCAAAAAGTTTGCCTTTGTTGTTGTTGCTGTCTTGCATTTTATAGTCGTGTAAGCAAGGAGTCTGGTTTTGTTGTTGTTTTTGTCTCGCCTTTTACACTCATGTCGGCAAGCAGCACGCTTTGTTGTTACTGTCTCGCCTTTTATACTCGTGCAGGAAAAGAGTGTGCTTTGTTGTTGCCGTCTCACCCTTTATACGATTGCGGGCAAGGAGTTGGCTTTCGTTGTTATTCCCATCTCGCCTTTTATTCTCGTATGGGCAAAGAGTCTAGTTTTGTTGTTGTTGCCGTCTCACCTTTTATACTAGTTCGGGCTGGGAGTTTGCTTTGTTCTTGTTGTCATCTCGCCTTTTATACTCTTTCGGGCAAGGACTCCACTTTTGTTGTTGGTGCTGTCTTGCCTTTTATACTCAGGTGATCGAGGAAACTAGTTTTATTGTTGTTATCATCTCATCTTTATACTCGTGCGGGTAAGGAGTATGCTTTGCTGTTACCATCTAGTTTTTTATACAAGAGCAAACAACGAGTATGCGTTTGTTGTTTTTCTCGTCTCACCTATTATACTCGCTTGGGCAAGGAGAATGGTTTTCTTGTTGTTGACGTCTCGCCTTTTATACTCGTGTAGACAAGCATCTTGCTTTTTTGTTGTCATCTCACCTTTTATACTCGTGCAGGCAAAGAGTATGCTTTGTCGTTGCCGTCTCGCCTTTTATAGTCTTACGAGCAAGAAGTTGGCTTTTGTTGTTGTTGTCGTCTCCCCTTTTATACTTGTGTAGACAAGGCGCACGCTTTGTTGTTGAAGTCCCACCTTTTATACTCTTGCAGGAAAGGAGTATGGATTTCTATTGCTGTCTTGCCCTTTTTAGTCGCACTGGCAAAGTGTATGCTTTTGTTGTTGTTGCCATCTCACCTTTCATACTCGCATGGGCGAGTAGTTAGGTTTTACTGTTGTTGCTGTCTCGCCTTGTATACTCGTGCAGGTAAAGAGCATTCTTTGTTGTTATCGTCTCGCCTTTTATACTCGAACGGGAAAAGAGTATGCTTTGTTGTTGCTATTTCGCCATTTATGCTCGTGTGGGCTAGGAGTCTGCTTTGCTGTTATTACCGTCTTAGCTTTCATATTCGTGTGGGCAAGGATTATACTTTTGCTTTTGTTCTTTTCCCATTTATATGATTGTGAGCAATGAGTCTACTTTTGCTGTTGCTGCCATCTCAGGTTTACTACTAGTGAGGGTAGGGAGCATACTTTTGTTGTTGATGCCATCTCAGATTTTACACTCGTATGGGCGAGTAGTCTAGTTTTGTTGGTTTTGCCGTCTCGCATTTTACACTCTTGTGGGCAAGTAGCATGCCTTGTTGATGCCGTCTTGCTTTTTATACTCGTGCGGGCACATAGTATGGTTTGTTGTTGCCGTAACGCCTTGCATACTCTTGCAGGCAAGGAGTCTACTTTTACTGTTATTGTCGTCTCGCCTTTTATACTCGTACGGGCAAGGAGTTTGGTTTTGTTGTTGTTGCCACCTCGCCTTTTACACTCGGGCAGAAGAGGAGTATACTTTTGTCACTGTACTTGCTGCCTTTTATACTCTTGAGGGCAAGGAGTCTACTTTTCTTGTTGTTGCTGTATCGCCTTTTATACTCATGCGATCTAAGAGTTCGCATCACTGTTGTTGCCGTCTTGTCTTTTGTACTCGTGGGAGCAAAGAGGATACTTTGTTGTTCTACATTTTGGCCTTTATACTCTTTTAGGCAAAGTGTTTTCTTGTATTGCTGTCGCTGCCTTGGCGTTTATTCTTGTATAAACAAGGAGTTTGGTTTTGTGATTGTTGTTTACTTGCCTTTTATAATTGTATGGGCAATGAGTAAAGAGTATGCTTTGCTGTTGTTGTCTTGCCTTTTATACTCATGCGGGCAAGGACTATGCTTTTGTTTTTGTACCTTTTGCCTTTTATATTCTTGCAAGCAAAGAGCCTACTTTTGCTGTTGTTGCCGTCTCACCTTTTCTACTTGTGCGGGCTTGGAGTTTGGTTTTGTTGTTGTTATTGTCTCTCCTTTTATACTCATGCAGGAAAGCAACATGCTTTGTTGTTGTTGTCTTGCATTTTGTACTTGTACGGGCAAAGATTATGCATTGTTGTCACTGTCTTACCTTTTTAGCTCTTGCGGGCCAGGAGTCTACGTTTCTTGTTGCTGTTGTCTTGCATTTTATACCCATGCAGTTAAAGAGTATGCTTTACTATTGTCGGCTCGTCTTTCATACTTGCGCGGTCTAGGAGTATGCTTTGTTGTTGTTACTGTCTAGCCTTTCATACTCGTGAGGGCAAGCTGTATGCTTAGTTGTCATTGTCTCACCTTTTGTACTCTTACAGGCAAGGAGTCTGCTTTGTTATTGTTGCTGTCTCGCCTTTTATGCTCATGCAGGCAAGGAGTCTGGTTTTGCTGTTGTTGTCATCCCGCATTTTATACTATTGTAGGCTAGGCATAAACTTTTATTGTTGTACTTTTCACCTTATATAGTCTTGAAGGGAATGAGGCTACTTTTACTGTTGTTTCCATCTCGCCTTTGACACTAGCGTGGGTAAGGAGTCTAGTTTTGTTGTTGTTACTTTCTCGTCCCTTGTATCGTGCGGGCAAGGAGTCTGCTTTTGTTGTGGTTGCAGTCTCGTCTTTTATGCTCGTGTGGGCTAAGAGTCTGCTTTATTGTTCCTGCCATCTCGCCTTTTATGATCTTGCGGGCAAGGAGTATGTGTTGCTACCATCTCGCCATTAAAACTCTTGCAGGCAAGGAGTATGCTTTGTTGTTGCTGGCTTGGCTTTTATACTCTTGCAGCAAGGAGTACACTTTGATGTTGCCCTGTCGCCTTTTGTGCTCATGTGAGCTGATAGTATGCTGCTGTTGTTATTGTCGTCTTGCCTTTTATACTTTCACGAGCAAAGAGTCTGGTTTTGTTGTTGTTGCCGACAGGCCTTTTATACTTGCGTAAAAAGAGAGCATGCTTTCTTGTTTCCGTCACGCCTTTTATACTCTTACGGGCAAGGAATTAGCTTTTGTTGGTGTTTTCGTCTCACAATTTGTACTCATACATGCAGGGAGTCTGGTTTTCTTGTTGTTGCTGTCACGTCTTTTATACTCGTTTGGGCAAAGAGTATGCTTTGTGGTTGCTGTCTCGCCTTTTGTGCTCCTATGGGCAAAGAGCATGCGTTTGTTGTTGTTGTCGTCTTACGTTTTAGACTTGTGCGGGCAAAGAGTATCATGCTGCTGTTATTGTCATCTTCCTTTTTATACTTCCACGAGCAAAGAGTCTGGTTTTGTTGTTGTTGCCGTCACTCTTTTTATACTCTTACGGGCAAGGAATCAGCTTTTGTTAGTGTTGTCGTCTCACATAATTTTAGGTTTTTGACATTGAGAAACTTCAACCAATAAAAATTTACTCATAAAATCGAAGAAGATTAAAAAATAAATAAATAATTTAAAAAAAATAAACTGGGCGGGTACGGGGACAGGGATAACTAAACCTGTCCCTGTCCCCATACCCGAAAAAAAAAACGGGGAACGGGGATCCCCGCCTCATTCCCCGATCAACTACCTTTGACCCCATACCCGTCGAGGCGGGTACGGACAATCCTCGACGGGTACAGGTGAAATTGCCATCCCTAATCTTGCCTGCAAGAGTATAAAATATGACAAGTACAATAAATAAAACTTTACACCTCGCCTGCTAGGTTATAAAAGGCTAGAATGCAACAACAACAAAACCAGACTCCTTTCCCGCATAAGTATAAAAGGTGAGACAGCAACGACTACAAAAGTAGATTGTTTGCCTGAAAGTGTATAAAAGGTGAAAAGTACAACAACAAAAGTATACTCCTTGGCCGCACGAGTGTAAAAGGCAAGATGGCAACAATAGCAAGGTAGACTCCTAGCCTGCACGAGTAAAAAAGGCGAGACAACAACAATAACAAAGGCATACTCCTCACCCAGACGAGTTTAAAAGGCGAGAAGGCTACAACAAAGCATACTTCTCACTGTTTGCCCGCACGAATATGAAAGGCTAGACGACAACAGTAACAAAACTACACTCCTTGCCTATATGACTATAAAAAATGAAACAGCAACAACAAAGCATGCTGCTTGCCTGCACGAGTGTAAAATGCGAGACGACAACAACAACAAAGCATGACTCCTTTGCTACAAGAGTATAAAAGGCAACAAGTACACAAGGTGACAAGCATACTCCTTGCCCACAAAATTATACTCCTTACCTGCCAAAGTATAAAAGGTGAGATGACAACATCAACAATACCATACTCGTTGCCAGCACGAGTATAAAATGTGAGACAACAAGAACAACATAAGCAGACTTCTTGCCCAAAAGAGTATAAAAGGCGACAAGTACAACAATAAAAGTATACTACTCGCTTGCCCGACTATTAAAGGTAAGATGGCAACAACAACAAAACCAGACTCCTTGCCCGCATGAGTATAAAAGGCGAGACAGTAACAACAACAAAAGTAGACTCTTTTTTCGCTCATGTATAAAAAGCGAAAAGTACAAGAACAAAATTAATCCTTGCCTGCACGAGTATAAAAGGTGAGACGACAACAATAGCAAAGCAGACTCCAAGTCTGCAGGAGTATAAAGGCGAGATAGTAAGAACAAGAAAATAGACTTCTTGCCTACAAGAGTATAAAGGCGAGAGACAGCAACAACAAGGCATATTCCTTGTCTTCGTGGGTAGAAAAGGCGAGACGGCAACAACAAAGCATGCTAGTTGCCTGCATGAGTATAAAAGACGAGAGGACAACAACATCAAAACTAGACTCCTTATCCATACGAGTAAGAACAACAAAAGCATACTCGTTGTCCATACAAGTATAAAAGGGGAGACGACAATAGTGAGGCATACTCCTTACCCGCACGAGTATGAATGACGAGATGGCAAGAACAAAGCATACTTCTTGCCCATGTGAGCATAAAAGGCGGCCCGACAACAACAACAAAGGCAAACTCCTTGCCCACAGGCGCATAAAGCGCGACAAGTACACAAGGTGACAAGAATGCTGTTTGCCCGCCAAAGTATACTCCATGCCTGCCCTAGCATAAAAGTTGAGACAACAACATCAACAAAACCAAACTTCTTGCCCGCACGAGTATAGAACACGAGACGGCAAAAACAACAAAGGTAAACTTCTTGCCCACAAGAGTATTAAAGGTGACAAGTACAACAACAAAAGTATACTCCTCTCTGACCTGAGTATAGAAGGCAAGACAACAACGACTACAAAACCAGACTCGTTGCCCACACGAGTATAAAAAATGAGATAGCAAAAACAAAAAAAGCATACTCTTTGCCCGCACAAGTGTAAAAGGCGAGATGGTAACAACAAAGCATGCTGCTTGCTTGCACGAGTATAAAAGGTGAGACAACAACATCAACAAAAACAGACTCTTGTCCTGCATGAGTATAAAAGGCGAGATGGTAACATCAACAAAATTAGGCTTCTTGGCTGCTAGAGTATAAAATGCGAGACGACAAAAACAACAAAAGCAGACTTCTTGCCTAGAAGAGTATAAAAGGCGACGTACAACAACAAAAGTATACTCCTTGCCCGCTTGAGTATAAAAGGTGAGATGGCAACAACAACAAAACTAGGCTCCTTGCTCGCATGAGTATAAAAGGAGAGATAGCAACAACAACAAAAATAAACTCCCTGCCCGCGCGTGTATAAAAGTCGAAAAGTACAACAACAAAATGGTGCTCCTTGCCCACACAAGTATAAAAGGTGAGATGATAATAATAGCAAAGCAGACTCTGAGCCCGCATGAGTATAAAAGGCGAAATGGCAACAATAACAAAAGCATACTCCTTTCTCATTGCCAGCATGAGTATAAAAATCGAGATGCCAACAATAACAAAACCATACTATTGGCCTGAGTAAGTATAAAGGGTGAGACAACAACAATAACAAAAGTAGATTCCTTGCCCGTGCGTGTGTAAAAGGCGAAATGTACAACAACAAAAGCACACTCCTTTCCTGCATGAGCATAAAAGGCGAGACGGCAACAATAACAAAGCAGACTCCTAGCCCGCATGAGCATAAAGGGCGAGATGCCAATAATAACAAAAGCATACTCCTTACTCGAACGTGTATAAAAGGCAGGAAGGCAACAATAACAAATGTAGACTCTTTGCCTACGAGAGCTTAAAAGGCAAGACGGTAACTACAAAGCATACTACTTGCCCGCACGAGTAAAAAAGGTGAGACGACAACAACAAAGTATGCTACTTGCCCGCACGAGTATAAAAGGCAAGACGACAACAATAACAAAACCAGACTACTAACCCGTACGAGTATAAAGGGTGAGAAGACAACAACAGCAAAATCATAGCCCCCACCCGGACGAGCGTTAAAGGCTAGACGGGGGCACGAAGACATACTCTTTGCCTGCGCGACTGTAAATTGCGAGACGATAACAACAAAAGGCGAGTATAAAAGGCGAGACGCAACAATAACGCATGCTGCTCGCCAACATGAGTATGAAGGGCGAGTCAGCAACAACAACAAAACTTGACTCCCTGCCCTTACGAGTATAAAAGGTGAGATGAGAACAACAAGAAAAATGTAATCCTAGCCCACACTATAAAAAACAAAACGGTAATAGCAAAGCATACTCCTTACCCGCACGAGTGTAAATTGCGAGACGATAACAACAAAAGTAGACTCCTTGCTCGTGCGCGTAAAAAAGGCGAGATAACAACAACAATAAAAGCAAGCCTCCATGCCCGCAAGAGGATAAAAGGTGAAAAGCACAATAACAAAAGTATACTCCTTACCTGCGCGAGTATAAAATGCGAGATGACAACAACAACAAAACCCATCACCTTGCCTGCAAGAGTATAAAATGTGAGACAACAACAACAAAAAAAGCAAGCTCCTTGCCCTCAATAGTGTAAAAGGCAAAAAGTACAACAACAGAAGCATACTTCCTACCCACAATAGCATAAAAGGTTGGACAACAACAACGGCAAAGTAGACTCTTAATCTACATGAGCATAAACGACAAGACAACAACAACGACAAAAGCAGACACCTTGCACGTAAGAGCATAAAAGGTGACAAGTGCAACAGCAAAAGTATACTCTCAGCCCACCCAAGTATAAAAGGCAAGATAACAACAACAACAAAACTAGACACCTTGCTCACACGAGTATAAAAGGCGAGATGGCAACAATAGCCAAAGTAGACTCCTTGCCTACAAGAACATAAAAGGCAAAAAGTATAAAAAGACTAAACTCTTTGCTCGCACGAGTATAAAAGGTGAGATGGTAACAACAGCAAAGTAGATGCCTAGCGCTCACGAGAATAAAAGGTGAGACTACGACGAGAACAAAACAAACCCTTTGTGCCCGCAAGAGTATAAAAGGCGAGACAGCAACAAATATGCAAACTCCTTGCCTGCGCGACTGGAAATGGCTCGATGGCTACGACAAAGCATGTTGCTTGCCTGTACGAGTATAAAATGCCAAACGGCAATACCAAAGCATATTCTTTGCCCGCAAGAGTATAAAAGGCAAGCTGACAACAACAAAGCATGCTCCTTACCTACACGAGTATACAATGCAACACGACAACAATGCATATTCTTTG
>CM075454.1:2751514-2769014 GCA_037832335.1 Carallia pectinifolia | reverse complement strand
TGGCACTGCGTGGCACCGAGTCTCCTATAACGTGTGGAACATGGGGACGTGTAGGTGTGGCTCTATCCGGGTGGCCGAGCATTGGGATAATGCACATTTGATCGTGCATGGCAAAGGATCGTGGGTAGATAAGACTTATCGAGATCAAGTGATGGATGATCGTGGGAGATAAGGCTTAGCAAGATCAAGTCATGGATGAGAACGTGGGAAGATGATGGTTATCAGCCACGATAGAGATTGTGGGGAGATAATGTTTATCTCCAAGCCCTAGATAGTTGGGGGTGTCAGCTATATATAGACCCTATGGGTTGTCATTTATATTCAGTGAAAGAGAGAAATCACTCAGAGAGAAAGAATGAAACACTGTTCAGAGTTCAAGTGATTGTTCCATTGTATTATATGAGTTAAGTAATAAAAGGTTGGGAAAGGTTCTCGTATATGCTCCTGTGCCTCTTTTGAGTGTGTAAGCTATGTGCCTACTTACAAAGTTCTATTGTGCAAATCGTTGTGTGTACGATTGGCTGAGACTAAGTGAGACTTAGTGCCATCACAAGGCAAAATTTTGGGTGAGAAAATTAGCCCTGTGATAGCTGGTATCAGAGCAAAAAGGTTCAACCAATGGCAGGTGGCTCGGGTCTTGATGCTATACGTGAGCATATAGCCAAGCTCTTTGAGGTACTCGGTGAACTTTTGGAGGGTGCAAATTTCACCGTGTTCCCAACGTTGCCGCTCCATGAGCAGTACATAATCGATGTGCAGCGGCAATAAGAGGTGGTGGCCTCTTTAAACACAGCTTTTCGGCTTGAGGAGTTGGCAGCAGAGATAGCCATCCTCAAGAAGGCTGTAGCCTCTAAATCAAGCGGATGTGTTGTGGAGGGCTCGACCAAGATAAAGGTGCCAGAGCCAAAAGCCTTCGAGGGAGCGAGGGATGCTAAAGAGATCGAGAACTTTCTGTGGGATATGGAGCAGTACTTCAAAGCTACCCGAGTGCCAAACAACGAGAAGGTCAATCTAACCAGCATGTATATGGCCAAGGACACCAAGCTGTGGTTGTGGACTCAATTGGATGACGATGAATGTATGGGCAGGCCCAAGATCAAGACGTGGGAGAGCCTAAAGAATGAGTTGAAGGACCAGTTCTTGCCCTGCAGCACGTCATGGGTTGAGAAGGAATCTTTGAAAAAGTTGAAGCAGAGTGGTACGGTGCATGACTACGTGAAGGAATTCAGTTCCTTGATGCTTGACATCTGCAACATGTCAGATGAGAACAATCTGGCCTACAACCCTGGGCTCAACTCGAGCTTAGAAGGGAAGGTGTGAAGGGCCTTCCTTCAGCAATGGCTGCGGCTGATGGTTTAGTTGATTTTCGGATCAACAAGTCTCCTAATTCTGATGATGGGAAGCAGCCCAAAGACAAGGGCAAGAAGAAAAAGGAAGGTAAGAAGGATAAGCACAACGGTGGTGACAAGGATAAAGGCAAAGCCGCCTACCAAGAACAAGGTAAAGGTAAAACTAACTCAGGTTGTTTCATATGTAATGGAGCACACAGGGCCGAGGAGTGCCCCAAGCGAGAGAAGTTAAGTGCCATAGTTGCTGAGGAGAGTGGCCCCTTGGATGATGTTGGCCCCTCTCGTGTCAATCCTCTGCAGTTGGTGAGTGCAAGGCGAGACAGCAGTAAAAATGCATACTTCTTGCCTGCACGACTATATAAGGCAAGACGGCAAGAACAAAGCATGATGCTTGCCCGCACGACTATAAAAAGTGGGGCGGTAACAACAAGGCATACTCCTTACCCGCATGACTATAAAAGGCAAGACGACAACAATAAAGCAAGCTACTTTCCCGTACGAGTGTAAAAAGCGTGGCGGCAACAACAATAAACCCAGACTCCTTGTCTGTACAAGTATAAAAGGCGAGAAGGTAACAACAACAAAAGCATACTCCATGCCCGCACAAGTATCAAAGGTGAGACGGCAACAACAAAGCATACTTCTAGGCTGCAAGAGAATAAAAGGCGAGGCAGCAACAACAACAAAAGCATATACCTTGCTTGCACGAGTATAAAAGGTGAGGCGGCAACAGTAAAGTATACTCCTTGCCCAAACGAGGATAAAAGGTAAGGTGGCAACAACAAAGCACACTCTTTACTGGCACAAGTTTAAAAGCGAGATGGCAACAACAAAACTAGACTCCTTGTCAGCACCAGTATAAAAGGCAAGATGGCAATAACAACAAAAGCATACTCCTTGCCTCCAAGAGTATAAAAGGCAAGATGACAACATCACCAAAACCAGACTCCTTGCCTGTACGAGCATAAAAGGCTAGACGGCAACAATAACAAAAGCATATTTCGTGCTTGCATGGGTACAAAAGGCGGGACGACAACAATAGCAAAGTAGACTTCTAGCCCGCAAGAGGATAAAAGGCAAGATGCCAACAACAACAAAACCAGACTCCTTGCCTGCACGAGTATAAAAACTGAGACGATAATAACAGCAAAGGTAGACTCCTTGCCTGCAAGAATACAAATGGGAAAAAGCACAAAAATAAAGCATACTCCTTCCCTGCACGAGCATAAAAGGCGAGACGGTAACAACAACAAAGCAAACGCTTAGGCCGCACGAGTATAAAAGGCAAGACAATAATAATAACAAAAGTAGAATCCTTGCCTGTAAGAGTATAAAAGGCGAGATGACAACAACAAAGCATACTCCTTGCCCGGACAAGTATAAAAGGTGAGACGGCAACCGCAAAGCTTGTTGATTGCTTGCAAGAGTATAAAAGGTAAGCCGGAAACTGTAACAAAACCAAACTCCTCACTCGTAAAAGTATAAAGGGCCAGGAGTACAACAACAAAAGTATACTCTTTGCCTATGTGAGTGTCAAATGTGAGACGACATCAACAACAAAAATAGACTCCTTACCCGCACGAGTATGAAAAGTAAGACAAGAGCAACAACAAAAATAGACTCCTTGCCCGCAAGAATAGGAAAGGCGAAAAGTACAACAACAAAAGTATACTCCTTGCCCATACAAGTATAAAAGGGGAGAGGGCAACAATAGCAACGCGGACTCCTAGTTCGTACGAGTATAAAAGGCGAGACAGCAACAACAACAACACTAGACTCCTTGCTCAAAAGATTATAAAAGGTGAAAAGTACAGCCATAAAAGCATACTCATTGTGGCACGAGTATAAAAGGTAAGACAGTAAGAACGATGAAGTAGACTCCTAGCATGCATGAGTATTAAAGGCGAGACAACAACAACAACAAAATTAGACTCATTACTCGCAAGAATATAAAAGGTGAGACAGTGACAATAACAAAAATAAAGTCATTACCTGCAAGAGTATAAAAGGAGACAAGTACAACAACAAAAGTATGCTCCTCGCCTGTCTTAGTATAAAGGGCGAGATGAGAACAACAAAGCATAATCCTCACTCGTATGAGTGTAAAAGGCGAAAAGGCAACAAAAGGGCATTCTCTTTTCCTGCAAGGGTATAACATGGGAAGAAACAACAACAAAACCAGACTCCTTTCCCAAATGAGTAGAAAAGGCGAGATGGCAACAACAACAAAGGCATTCTCCTTGCTCGCACGAGTAGGAAAGGTGAAATGGCAACAGCAAACCATACCCCTTGCCTGCACGAGCATAAAAGGCAAGACGGCAGCAACAACAAATACTAACCCCTTGCCCACGTGAGTATTGAAGCTGAGACAGCGACAACAACAAAACTAGATTCTTTGCCCGCATGAGTATAAAAGGTGAGACGACAAAAACAACAAAAGTATACTCCTTGGTGGCATGAGTATAAAAGGCAAGACGATAACTACAACAAAACCAGACTCCTTTCCTGAACAACAGCAACAAAAAAGCATACTACTTGCCCGCACGAGTATAAAAGGCGAGACATCGACAACAAACCATATTCCTTGCTCGTATGAGCATAAAAGGAAGGACAACAACAACAAAGCATGCTCATTGCCCGCACGAGTATAAAAGGCGAGCCAGCAACAACTAAAAACTAGATTCCTTGCCCGTACGAGTATAAAAGGCGAGACGACAACAATAGCAAAAGCATACTCCTTGCTTGCACGAGTATAAAAGGCTTGTCAGCAACAACAAAGCATACTCCTTGCTCGAACGAGTATAAAAGGCAAGTCGGTAACAATAGGAAAAATAGAATCTTTGCCTGCATGAGCATACAGGGCAAGACATCAACATCAACAAAAACAAACTCTGTGCCTACAAGAGCATAAATGGCAAAAAGTAAAACAACAAAATTATGCTCCTTGCCAGCATTTGTATAAAAGGCATGACGACAATAATAGCAAAGCAGACTCCTAACCTGCACGAGCATGAAAGGCGAGATGGCAACAACAGTAAAAGTAGACTCTTTGCCCGCAAGAGCAAAAAAGGCGACAAGTACAACAACAAAACTAGACCCCTTGCCCACGTGAGCATAAAAGGTGAGACAGCAACAACAACAAAAGTATATTTTTTGCCTGCAAGAGTATATATAAAAGGCGAAAAGCGAATTAACAAAACTGTACTCCTTGCCCGCACGAGTAGAAAAGGCAACACAGTAACAACAGAAAAGCAGACTCCTTGCCTGCATGACTTAAAAGGCTAAATGCCAGCAACAACACAAGTAGACTCCTTCGTTACACGAGTATAAAAGGCGACACGTCAACAACAATGCATGCTGGTTGCCCTCGTGAGTATAAAAGGTGACACTGCAACAATAACAAAACTAGACTCCTTGCATGTATCAGTATAAAAGGCGAGAAGGCAACATCAACAAATGCATACTCCCTGCCAGCACGAGTATGAAAGGATAAATAGCAATAGAAAAGCATACCCCTTGCCCGCATGAGTATAAAAGATGAGACGGCAGCAACAACAAAACCAAACACCTTGCCCACACGAGCATAAAAGGGGAGGTGGCAACAAAGCATACTTCTTGCTCGCACGAGTTTAAAAGATAAGACGACAACAACAAAGCATCCTCCTTACTCGCACGAGTATAAAATGTGAGACGACAACAACAAAGTATGCTGCTTGCCCGTACGAGTGTAAAAGGCAAGACAAGGACAACAACAAGACTAGACTCCTTGCCCGTATGAGTGTAAAAGGAGAGGCGACAACAACAACAAAAGTAGACCCTTTCCCTACAATAATATTAAAGGCAAAAAGTACAATATTAAATGCATACTCCTTGCCCACATGAGTATAAATGACAAGACGATAATAATAGCAAAGCAGGCGCCTAGCCCTCGCGAGTATAGAAGGCGAGACGATAGCAACAACAAAAGCAGACTCCTTACCCACAAGAGTATAAAAGGCAAGGCCTTGACAACAAAGCGTACTCCTTGCTTGCTGGAGTATAAATGCTGAGACTGCAAGAACAAAGGTTGCTGCTTGTCTGTACGAGTATAAAAATGAGATGGCAATAATAGTCAAAGTAGACTCCTTGCTCACAAGATTATAAAAGGCAAAAAATGCAAAAATAAAAGTATAATCCTTGCTTGCACGAGCATAAAAGGCAAGACGGTGACAATAGCAAAGTAGGCTACCAACTTGCATGAGTACAAAATGTTAGACAGTAACAATAGCAAAAGTAGACTCCTTGTGCGCAGGAGTATAAAAGACGAAAAGCAAAAATGTAAATGTATACTCATTGCCTATACGAGTATAAAATGGTAGACGGTAGCAACAGCAAAGCAAACGCCTAACCCTCACGAGTATAAAAGGAATAGCGGCAACAACAATAGAAGCAGACTCCTTACCCACAAGAGTATGCAAGGCAGGACGGCAACAAAAAAGCATACTCTTTGCACTCATGAGTATAAACGGCAAGACGGTAACAACAAAGCAAACTCGTTACTCATACTAGTGTAAAATGTAAGATGGCAGCAACAAAGCATGCTTCTAGCCCGCACAAATATGAAAGGCAAGATGGCAACAAGAATAAAACCTGACCCCTTACCCACACAAGTATAAAAGCATGACGGCAACAACAACAACATACCCCTTGCTCGCACGAGTATAAAAGGTGAAACGACAACAGCAAAGCATACGCTTTAGTCGTATGAGTATAAAAAGCAAGAGAATAACTACAATAAAAGCAGACTTCGTGGCCGTGCGAGTATAAAAGGAGAGGCGATAACAACAACAAAAGCATACTCCTTGCACGCACAATAATAAAAGGCGAGACGGCAACGACAAAGCATACTCCTTGCCCGCATGAGTATAAAAGGTGAGTCAGTAACAACAACAAAACTAATATCGTTGCCCGCACAAGTATAAAAGGCAAGATAGCAACAACAACAAAAGTAGACTCTTTGCCCGCAAGAGTATAAAAAGCAAAAAGTCCAACAATAAAAGCATACTCAATGCCCACATGAGTATAAAAGGCGAGGCGATAACAACAGCAAAGCAGACTCCTAACCCGCACGAGTGTAAAAGGCGCGACGGCAGCAACAACAAAAACAAACTCCTTGCCCGCAAGAGTAAAAAACACAATAAGTACAACAGCAAAACTCGACTTGTTTCCTGCCTGAACATAAAAGTCTAGACAGCAACTGCAGTAAAAGTAGACTCTTTGCCTGCAAGAGTTTAAAAGGAAAAAAGTAAAAGAACTAAAGTATACTCCTTGCATGCATGACTACAAATGGAGAGACGATAACCACAACAAAATTGACTCCTAGCCAGCATGAATTAAACGGCTAGACATCAACAACAACAAAAGCAAACTCCTTGCTTACAAGAGTATAAAAGGCAAGACAGCAATAACAAAGTATACTCCTTGCCTGCATGGGTATAAACAGCAAGACAACAATAACAAAGCATGCTACTTGCCTGAACGAGAATAAAAGGCAACACATTAACAACAACAAAAGCAGGCTTCTTGCTTATACGAGCATGAAAGGCAAGACTACAACAACAATTAATGCATACTCGCTGCCAACAAGAATATAAAAGGCAACACGACAATAACAAAGCATACTCTTTGCCCGCATGAGTATAAAAGGCGAGACGACAATAATAACAAAACCAGACACTTTGCCTACAAGAGCATAAAAACCAAAAACTACAACAACAATTGTACACTCTTTACCTGCACGAGTATAAAAGACAAGATGATAGCAACAACAAAACCAAACGCCTTGCCTACATGGGTCTATAAGGCGAGACAATAATAACAACAACAACATACTCCTTGCCCATAAGAGTATAAAAGGCAAAAAGTAAAACAACAAAAGTATGCTCTTTGTCGGAACTAGTATAAAAGGAGAGACAGCAACAATAGCAAAGTAGACACCTAGCCTGCATGAGTATAAGAGGCAAAATAACAACAACAACAAAAGTAGACTCATTGCCCGTAATAGTATAAAAGAGGATAAGTACAACAACAAAAGTATACTCCTTACCCGACCGAGTATAAAAGGTGAGAGGACACTACAATAAAAGCAGACTCCTTGCCCATGTGGGTATAAAAGGTGAGACGGCAACAACAATAAAAGTATACTCCTTGCACGCATGGGTATAAAAGGTGAGACGACAACAGTAAAGCATACACCTTGCCAACAAGAGTATAAAAGCCGAGACAGCAACAACAAAGCATGCACCTTACATGCACGAGTGTAAAAGTCGATACAACAACAACAACAAAACCAAACTCCTTGCCCATGCGAGTATAATAGATTAGACCACACGAGTATAAAAGACGAGATGAAAGTACCTGTTACTCGGATAACCATAGTAATTCTAGAGCTAATACGTCCAACAAACCTCGACTTCTGGAAGGGATGCATTTATTAGATAAACGTTCGACGCGGGCTCCTGCCCGTTGCTCTGATGATTCATGATAACTTGACGGATCGCATGGCCAACGTGTTGGCGACGCATCATTCAAATTTCTGCCCTATCAACTTTCGATGGTAGGATAGAGGCCTACTGTTAGCCCCTTGAACACTTGGCATGTGGGAGATGACGACACCTTGCGCCAATTCCTATCATGGGACTTTAGAGTGGCTGGGCACTCCCTAAGGCAAGGTGAAAGCTGGTAGGGTTAGCTTAGGCATGGGCCGACATGTGGGTCCCAATGTGAACCAAGACTTGGATTGGACAAAGGATGCTGGGCTATATGTTCATGGGCTCCATCAGATGGGTCATGGTCTTGGGCCAAGTGGCCCAAAACACAAGACTAGGTTTTGGCAAAGTCTGCATGGCACTGCGTGGCACCGAGTCTCTTAGGACGTGTGGAACGTGGGGACGTGCGGGTGTTGCTCTATCCGGTTGGTCGAGCATCGGGATAATGCTAATCTGATCGTGCATGGTAAAGGATCATGGGTAGATAAGGCTTATCAAGATCAAGCCATGGATGAGAACGTGGGAAGATAAGGGTTATCAGCCACGATAGAGATCATGGGGAGATAATGTTCATCTCCAAGACCTAGATAGCTGGGGGTGTCAGTTATGTATAGACCCTATGGGTCGTCATTTGTACTCAGCGGAAGAGAAATCACTCAGAGAGAAAGAGTGAAACACTGTTGACAGTTCAAGTGATTGTTCATTTGTATTACTTGAGTTAAGTAATAAAAGGTTGGGAAAGGTTCCCGTATATGCTCTTGTGCCCCTTTTGAGTGTGTGAGTTGTGTGCCTACTTACAAAGTTCTATTGTGCAAATCGTTGTGTGTGGGGTTGGCTGAGACTAAGTTTGATTTAGTGCCTTCATAAGGCAAGAGTTTGGGTGAGAAAATTAGCCCTGTGATAGCTGGTATCAGAGCAAAAAGGTTCAACCAATGGCAGGTGGTTCGGGTATTGATGTTGTACGTGAGCGCGTAGCCAAACTCTTTGAGGTACTGGGTGAACTTCCGGACGATGCAAATTTCACTGTGTTTTTTACGACGTTGGCGCTCCATGAGTAGTACATAATCGATCTACAGCAGCAACATGAGGTGGTGGCTTCTAAGAATACAGCCTTTCAGCTTGATGAGATGGAAGCAAAGATAGCCATCCTCAAGAAGGTTGTAGCCTCTCAACCATACGGAGCTGTTGTGGAGGGCTCGACCGAGGTGAAGGTGCCGGAGCCTAAAGCCTTTGAGGGAGCGAGGGATGCCAAAGAGATCAAGAACTTTCTGTGGGATATGGAGCAATACTTCAAAGCTGCCCGAGGGCCAGACGATGAGAAGGTCAATCTGACCAGCATGTATCTGGCTAAGGACGCCAAGCTGTGGTGGCGGACTCGGTTGGATGACGATGCAAGTGTGAGCAGGCCTAAGATCGAGACGTGGAAGAGCCTAAAGAAGGAATTGAAGGACAAATTTTTGCCCTGCAACACGTCATGGGTTGCAAGGGAGTCCCTAAAGCAGTTGAAGCAGAATGGCATGATGCGTGACTACATGAAGGAATTCAATTCCTTGATGCTTGACATCCGAAACATGTCAGATGAGGACAAGCTTTCAACTTCCTATCTGGTCTTCAACCTTGGGCTCAACTCGAGCTTAAAAGGCAAGGTCTTAAGGACCTTCCTTCAGTGATGGCTGTGGCTGATGGTATAGTTGATTTTTGGATCAACAAGTCTCCTGATTCTGATGTTGGGAAGCTACCCAAAGACAAGGGCAAGAAGAAGAAGGAAGTCAAGAAGGATAAAGGCAAAGTCGTCTACCAAGAACAAGATAAAGGCAAAACTAACTTGGGATGTTTCATTTGTAATGGACCACATAGGGCCAAGGAGTGCCCAAAGTGGGAGAGGTTAAGTGCCATAGTTGCTGAGGAGAGTGGCCTCTCGGATGATGTTGGCCCCTCTCGTGTCAATCCTCTACAGTTGGTGAGTGCTATGCAAGCTGGACGTGCCCCACAATTCGGCTTGATGTATGTGAAGATCAAGCTCAGTAATAAAGAGTTGATCACAATGGCTGACATGAGTGCTACCCACAACTTTGTTGCTGAGAGGATGGTGGAGTCACTGGGTCTGAAAGTCACCAAGACCGGGAGTCGAATGAAGGCAGTCAACTCGGCAGCTCAAGAGGTGCTTTGCATGGCACTGGGAGTGGAGGTAACTATGGGCAATTGGTTTGGTATGCTTAACTTCACTATGGTTCTGTTAGATGATTTTGATATCCTACTAGGGGTTGATTTCATTGTGAGCGCAAAAATTGCTCGGTTGCCTCACTTGGGTGGTCTCATGATCACGCATGAGGATCATCAATGTTTTGTTTTTGGAACGTTCACTTCCTCTTCTAGTATTGGTTGGAAGTCGGGTGCTATACTGTCAGCTATGCAGGTAAAGCATGGGCTGAAGAAAAGAGAAGTCAGCTACTTTGCGGCTTTGATGGAGATCAAAGAAGGTATTGTTGCGGAGGTGCTTGACAGTGTGGCGGATCTGTTAGGAGAGTTCACTGACGTGATGCCTCTTGAACTCCCTAAATGTCTTCTCCTGAGGCGTGCCACTGACCACAAGATCGATTTTGTGCCTGGTTCCAAAGCACCAGCACAAGCCCCATATTCCATGAGTCTGCTAGAGTTGGCAGAACTGAGGAAGCAGTTGACGAAGTTGATGGATGCAGGCCTAATTCAGCCCTCCAAAGCGCCATATGGTGCCCCAGTGTTGTTTCAAAGGAAACACGATGGCTTCCTGCGGATGTGTGTTGTTTACAGGGCTCTGAACAAGGTGATGGTAAAGAACAAGTACCTTATTCCATTGATAGTAGACTTGTTTGACAGGCTAGCGAGAGCCTCATATTTCACCAAGCTGGATCTGCGGCCTGGATATTGGCAAGTCAGGATTGCAGAAGGAGATGAGGGGAAAACCACGTGCATCACTCGCTATGGCTCCTACGAATTCTTGGTGACGCAATTTGGTTTGCCTAACACCCCTGCTACTTTCTGTAATTTAATGAATGATGTGTTTCATGACTTCATTAATCATTTTGTGGTTGTATATCTGGATGATATTGTTGTGTATAGTGAGTCCTTGGAGGATCAACTGTCCCACCTAATGGTGTTGTCTAGGTTGAGAGAACACCAATTATATGTTAAAAAGGAAAAATGCAAGTTTGCCCGGTTAGAGATTATGTTCCTTGGGCATAGGGTGAGTTGACGGCAGGTTAAAATCGACGAGAGAAAAGTCCAGGCAATAGTGGAGTAGAAGGTCCCTACCAAAGTGTCTGAGTTGAGATCCTTTCTTGGTTTGTCTAACTACTACAGGAAGTTTGTGTAGGGTTAGTCCAAAAGGGTGGCCCCATTGACAGACTTACTCAAGAAGGATAGACCCTGGAGGTAGACCACAAAATGCCAAGCAACCTTTGATAAGTTGAAGGCAGTGGTGTCCACAGAGCCGGTCCTAAGGCCGCCTGATTTTGAGTTGCCTTTCAGTGTGCCAACTACCGCCTCAGACAAAGACACTGGAGGTGTGTTGGTGCAGGAAGGCCACCCCATTGCCTATGAGAGTCAAAAACTGAATAATGCAGAGCAGCGGTACTCAGCCCATGAGAAGGAGATGCTGGCAGCGGTGCATTGCCTCGTACATGGAGGGTGTATTTGCTGGGTACTAGGTTCGTGGTTCGGGCCGACAATGTGGCTAACACACTCTTTCAGACTTAGAAGAAGCTTTTTGTACGGCAGGCACGGTGGCAAGAGTTCTTGGCTGAGTACAATTTTACTTGGGAACACAAGCCAGGAAGGCAAAATCAGGTGGCAGATGCCCTAAGTCACCGACAACAACAAGAGACAATTGCTGCCCTCACTCAAGTGTGAGTGACTTGCTAGACAAAATCAGGGATCAGGCCCCACATGGTGCCACATATCAGCAAGTGATACAGCAAGTTAGGGAGTGTGTGGTAAGGCGATACTGGCTCGATAATGATTTATTGTACGCCAAGGGTAATCGTGTATATGTTCCCAGTGGTGTAGGCCTTAGGAAGGAGATACTGCGGGAGTCTCTTGATTTATAGTGGGCTAGTCATCCTGGCGTTGAAAGGATGATGTCCTTGCTGTCAAGCAACTACTACTGGCCAAAGATGGATGATGACGTCGAGGCATATGTCAAAACGTGCATCACTTGTCAGTAGGACAAGATAGAGTGGTAGAAGGAGGCGGGTTTGTTACAGCCACTACCCATTCCTTCGAAGCCATGGGTGTCGGTTTTGATGGATTTCATCAGCGGATTCCCGAAGATTGATGGCATAGGATCTAACATGGTGGTGGTAGATCGGTTTTCCAAGTATGCTGTGTTTATTCCTACCCCCTCTTCATGTCAAGCAGAGACAGCCGCCCGCTGAGCTTTTCTACAAGCAGGTAGTAAAGTACTTTGGGTTGCCTAAAGATATTGTGAGCGATCGGGATCCTCGTTTCATTGGCAGGTTCTGGACGTCATTGTTCAACATGATGGGTTCAGAATTGAAATTCTCTACTGCCAACCATCCTCAGACTGATGGCCAAACGGAGCAGATCAATGGCCTACTTGAGTAATAGCTTCGGCATTACGTGACGGCAAGCCAGAGGAATTGGCTTGAGTTGTTGGATTCGGCCCAATTTTGCTACAATCTTCATAAGTCCTGTTCCACAAGTATGATTCCTTTTGAGCTAACTATGGGGCAACAGCCCCTTACTCCTAACCATGTGGCCAGGACTAGCTTAAAAGCGAGATGTCCGACAGTGCACCGATTTGCTCGTTTTAAGCAAGAGCGGCTAGAGGAGGCCCAGGATAGCTTGGACAAGGCAGCCATGCGGATGAAAAGGTATGCGGACCGAGGAAGGAGGGACGTGCAGTTCCAAGTTGGGGATAAGGTGTTGCTGAAACTTACTCCCCAAATTTGAAAGAAGATCAACAACAAGACAGTGCATCGTGGGTTGGTTCCAAAGCATGACAGTCACTTCACAATGGTGAAGAAAGTTGGCAATGTTGCATATAGATTGCAACTCCCAGAAAGGTTGAAGGTGCATCAAACCTTCCACGTGAGTTTTTTGAAACCCTTCCACGAGGAAGCAGGCGATTAGCTTCCAAGGAAACTAACGCAATGCTCTCGCTACAATCAGAACTGAGTTCCAGCGTGAAGTGGAGAGAATTCTAGACAACCGAACACAGGGACAAAGTAAGAAGAACAGGTAGGTTGGGTACTTGGTCAAGTGGAAGAATGCCCCAGACAGTGAGGCAAGCTAGGAAAGAGATGTGACTCTATGACAGTTCGAGAAGTAGGTGGAAGACTACCTATCAACCCTACCAACGAGGACGTTGGCTTCAATAGGTGGGGGTGGTTTGTTAGCCCCTTGAACACTTAGCATGCGGGAGTTGGCGGCACCTTGCGCCAATTTCTAGCATGGGACTTTGGATTGGCTAGGCACTCCCTAAGGCAAGGTGAAAACTGAGAGGGTCAGCGCAGGCACGGGCCAACATGCGGGTCCCAGTGTGGATCAAGACTTGGGTTGGACAAAGGATGCTAGGCTACATGTTCGTGGGCTCCATCAGATGGGTCATGGGCTTGGGCCAAGAGGCCCAAAATGCGAGACTGGGTCTTGGCCAAGTCTGCATGGCACTACATGGCACAGCTTGGCACTGTGTGGCATTGAGTCTCCTACGATGTGTGGAACGTCGGGACGTGCGGGTGTGGCTCTATCCGGTTGGCCGAGCATCAAGATAATGCTCATCAGATCGTGCATGGCAAAGGATCCTGGGTAGATAAGGTTTATCGAGATCAAGTGATGGATGATCGTGGGAGAAAAGGCTTATCAGGATCAAGTCATGGATGAGATCATGGGAAGATGAGGATTATCAGCCAGGATAGAGATTGTTGGGAGATAATGTTTATCTCCAAGCCTTAGATAGCTGGGGGTGTCATCTATGTACAGACCCTATGGGTCGTCATTTGTACTCAGCGGAAGAGAAATCACTCAGAGAGAAAGAATGAAACACTGTTGAGAGTTCAAGTGATTGTTCCTTTGCATTACTTGAGTTAAGTAATAAAAGGCTGGGAAAGGTTCCCGTATATGCTCTTGTGTCTCTTTTGAGTGTGTCAGTTGTGTGCCGTACTTATAAAGTTTCATTGTGCAAATCGTTGTGTGTGCAGTTGGCTGAGACTAATTGTGACTGAGTGCCATCACAAGGCAAAATTTTGGGTCAGAAAATTAGCCCTGTGACAGCTGGTATCGGAGCATAAAGGTTCGACCAATGGCAGGTGGTTCGTGTCTAGATGCTGTACGTGAACGCGTAGCCAAACTCTTTGAGATACTGGGTGAACTTCTGGATAATGCAAATTTCACCGTGTTCCAGACATTGGCGCTCCATGAGCAGCACATAATCGATCTGCAGCGGCAACAAGAGGTGGTGACCTCTTCAAACACAACCTTCTGGCTTGAGGAGATGGCAGCAGAAATAGCGATCCTCAAGAAGGCTGTGGCCTCTCAACCACGCGGAGGTGTCATGGAGTGCTCAACTAAGATGAAGGTATTGGAGCCTAAAGCCTTCGAGGGAGCGACGGATGCCAAAGAGATCAAGAATTTTCTGTGAGATATGGAGCAGTACTTCAAAGCTGCCCGAGTCCCAGACGACGAGAAGGTCAATTTGACCAGTATGTATCTAGCCAAGGATGTCAAGCTGTGGTGGCGGACTCAGTTGGATGACGATGCAACTGCTGGCAGGCCTAAGATCGAGACGTGGGAGAGCCTAAAGAAGGAGTTGAAGGACCAGTTCTTACCCTGTAACACGTCATGGGTTGCGAGGGAATCCTTGAAGAAGTTGAAGCAGAGTGGTACGGTGCGTGACTATGTGAAGGAATTCAGTTCCTTGATGCTTGACATCCGCAACATGTCGGATGAGGACAAGCTTTTCAACTTCCTATCCAGTCTTCAACCTTGGGCTCAACTCGAGCTTAGAAGGCAAGGTGTGGAGGACCTTCCTTCAGCAATGGCTGCGGCTAATGGTTTAGTTGATTTTTGGATCAACAAGTCTCCTGATTCTGATACTGGGAAGTAACCCAAGGATAAGGGCAAGTAGAGGAAGGAGGGCAAGAAGGATAAGCAAAATGGTGGCGGCAAAAATAAAGGCAAAGCCGTCTACCAAGAACAAGATAAAAGCAAAACTAACTCGGGTTGTTTCATATGTAATGGACCACACAGGGCTAAGGAGTGCCCCAAGCGAGAGAAGTTAAGTTCCATAGTTGCTGAGAAGAGTGGCCTCTCGGGTGATGTTGACCCCTCTCGTGTCAATCCTCTGCAGTTGGTGAGTGTTGTGCAAGTTGGATGTGCCCCACAATCCAGCTTGATGTATGTGAAGATCAGGCTCAGTAATAAAGAGTTGATGGCGATGGCCGACACTGGTGCTGCCCACAACTTTGTTCCTGAGAGTATGGTGGAGTTAGTGGGTCTGAAAGTCACCAAGACCAGGAGTCAAATGAAGACAGTCAACTCGGTAGCCTGGGAGGTGCTTGGCACAACATTAGGAGTGGAGGTAACTATGGGCAATTGGTCAGATAATCTTAACTTCACTGTGGTTTCGTTAGATGATTTTGATATCATACTGGAGTTGATTTCTTTGTGAGCGCAAAAGTTACTCTGTTGCCTCACTTGGGTGGTCTCATGATCATGCATGAGGATCATCCCTGTTTCGTTGCTGGAACGTTCACTCCCTCTTCCAGTATTTGTGGGAAGTTAGGTGGTATGCTATCAGGTATGCAGGTGATGCATGGGCTGAAGAAGGGAGACTTCACCTACCTTGCGGCTTTGATGGAGATCAAAGAAGGTATTGTTGCGGAGGTGCCTCACAGTGTAGCGGATCTGTTGGGAAAGTTCACCGATGTGATGCCTTATGAACTCCCCAAGTGTCCTCCCCCGACGCGTGCCACTGACCACAAGATTGATTTGGTGCCCGGTTCCAAACCACCATAACAAGCCCCATATTGCATGAGTTCGCTAGAATTGGCAGAACTGAGGAAGCAGTTGATGGAGTTACTGGATATAGTCCTAATTTAGCCCTCCAAAGCACCATATGGTGCCCCGGTGTTGTTTCAGAGGAAACACGATGGCTCCTTGCGGATGTGTGTTGATTATAGGGCTCAAAACAAGGTGACAGTGAAGAACAAGTACCTTATCCCATTGATAGTGGACTTGTTTGACAGGCTGGAAAGAGCCTCGTATTTCACCAAGCTAGATCTGCGGTCTGGATAATGGCAAGTCAGGATTGCAGAAGGAGATGACGGGAAAACCATATGCATCACTCGCTATGGCTCCTATGAATTCTTGGTGATGCCATTCATCTGACTAACGCCCCTACTACTTTCTGTAATTTAGTGAATGATGTATTTCATGACTTCATTCATCATTTTGTGGTAGTATATCTAGATGATATTGTTGTGTATAGTGAGTCCTTGGAGGATCACTTGTCCCACCTGAGGTTAGTGTTGTCTAGGCTGAGAGAGCACCAATTATATGTTAGAAAGGAAAAATACGAGTTTGACAGGTGAGAGGTTATGTTCCTTGGGCATAGGGTGAGTCGAGGGCAAGTTAAAATGGACGAGAGAAAAGTCCAGGCAATAGTGGAGTGGAAGGCCCCTACCAAAGTGTCTGAGTTGTGATCCTTTCTTGGTTTGGCTAACTATTATAGGAAGTTCGTGCAAGGCTACTCCAAAAAGGTGACCCCATTGACAGACTTACTCAAGAAGGATAGACCTTGGAGGTGGACTGCAGATTGCTAGGAAACCTTTGACAAATTGCAGGTAGCGATGTCGACGGAGCCGGTCCTGATGCTGCCTGATTTTGAGTTGCCTTTTAGTGTGCTAACTGACGCCTCAGACAAAGCCATTGGAGGTGTGCTGGTGCAAGAAGGCCACCCCATTGCTTTTGAGAGCCGAAAACTCAATGATGCAGAGCAGCGGTACTCAGCCCAAAAGAAGGAGATGCTGGTAGTGATGCATTGCCTTCTCACATGGAGGGTGTATTTGCTGGGTACCAGGTTCGTGGTTCAGACTGACAATGTGGCTAACACATTCTTTCAGACTCAAAAGAAGCTTTCTGCACGGCAGGCGCGGTGGCAGGAGTTCTTGGCTGAGTACGATTTTACTTGGGAACACAAGCTAGGAAGGCAAACTCAAGTGGCAGATGCCCTGAGTCACCGACAAGTGCAAGAGACAGTTGTTGCCCTCACTCAAATGCAGAGTGACTTGCTAGACAAAATCAGGGATCAGGCCCCACATGATGCCACATATCAGCAAGTAGTACAGCAGGTCGAAGAGGGTGTGGTAAGGCGATACTGGCCCGATAATGATTTATTGCATGCCAAGGGTAATCGTGTATATGTTCCCAATGGTGCAGGCCATAGGAAGGAGATACTGCGGGAGTCTCATGATTCATAGTGGGCTAGTCATCCTAGCGTCAAAAGGATGATGGCTTTGCTGTCCCTCAACTACTACTGGCCAAAGATGGAAGATGACGTCGAGGCATATGTCAAGACGTGCATCACTTGTCAGTAAGACAAGACGGAGGGGCAGAAGGAGGCAGATT